>CANXME010000245.1:0-120411 GCA_948144175.1 Closterium sp. NIES-65
GGAGAATGGGGCGGGGTGATTGAAAGCGGGAGAATGGGGCGGGGTGATTGAAAGCAGGAGAATGGGGCGGGGTGATGGAAAGCAGGAGAATGGGGCGGGGTGATACAAAGCGGGAGAATGGGGCGGGGTGATGGAAAGCGAGAGAATGGGGCGGGGTGATGGAAAGCGGGTGAATGGGGCGGGGTGATGGAAAGCGGGTGAATGGGGCAGGGTCATGGAAGGAGGGAGGATGGGGCGTGGTGATGGAAGGAGGGGGGATGGGGCAGAGTGATGGAAGGAGGGAGAATGGGGCGCAGTGACAGAAAGCGGGAGAATGGGGCGGGGTGACAGAAAGCGGTGTTAGAGACTAAGGATCGAGTCTGTGAAGATAAGGAGCCTAAATTTCTCAAAATCGTTAGCTTGAAATTCTGGACAGAAACCGTGACTTCACAAGAAACGTTGTCGACGAAAAGTGCACGGTTAGAATCGTTTCAAACTCAAGTATGTTATAGCCCTTGTTAGGGGCTATCATTCCCAATTTGAATCGTATCGAAAAGTGGAGTAAATCTCGAGTTATGCTTCTCGGCGCACCAGGGGGTATGCTGCCACATAGAAATTAAATTCACTCACAATAGTTTCACAAGTTCACAAGAGTTGCACACAAGAGAGTTAGAGTAGCACTAAACCAGGTAGGAGGAAAGAGGAGGACGAGAGGTAAGGTCCCAAGGAGTCCCCAACCAAAGAAAACTCCATGCCACACAATTCCCTTCTCCATAGGCAACCCAACTTTGACCTTTGTCACTATCCCAGCCTCCACAATCCACCTCAACCCAACTTGGCCACACTTGCCAACCTGGTTTGGTTTCTCCCAACCAATTGGCAGCAACTACAGTAGTAGTGACGAATTTCCCAACCCCAAAAAGTCTGTACCCCATATTGAGTCAACCCCACAACTCTCCATGGTCACCACAACCAAATTATCAAAAGCATACGGACTCCAACGTTCGTAACTTTCTTGTTCATGCTCCGATTGAAGTGATTCTTGGTTCGTCGAAAAGCTCTTGAGCAGTGAAGTCACTTCAGATATCTGCTCAAGCCAAATAACATTCACACACACTCAGAAAATCCAAACCACAGAAAACACAAATTCTTGCGCACGCACATGCAACACACGAACACATGATGGGAGGCAGACAGACGTGAATGCAAATGATAGCATCACATAACAAGCGGGAGAATGGGGCGGGGTGATGGAAAGCGGGAGAATGAGGCGGGGTGATTGAAAGCGGGAGAATGGGGCCGGGTGATGGAAAGCGGGAGAATGGGGCGGGGTGATGGAAAGCGGGAGAATGGGGCGGGGAGATGGAAAACGGGAGAATGGGGCGGGGTGATGGAAAGCGGGAGAAAAGGGCGGGGTGATGGAAAGCGGGAGAATGGGGCGAGGTGATGGAAAGCGGGAGAATGGGCGGGGTGATGGAAAACGGGAGAATGGGGCGGGGTGATGGAAAGCGGGAGAATGGGGCGGGGTGATTGATAGCTGGAGAATGGGGCGTGGTGATGGAAAGCGGGAGAATGGGGCGGGGTGATTGAAAGCGGGAGAATGGGGCGGGGTGATGGAAAGCGGGAGAATGGGGCGGGGTGATGGAAAGCGGGAGAATGGGGCGGGCAGATGGAAAACGGGAGAATGGGGCGGGGTGATGGAAAGCGGGAGAATGGGGCGGGGTGATGGAAAGCGGGAGAATGGGGCGGGGTGATGGAAAACGGGAGAATGGGGCGGGGTGATGGAAAGCGGGAGAATAAGGCGGGGTGATGGAAAGCGGGAGAGTAGTGCGGGGTGATGGAAATGGGGCGGGGTGATGGAAGGAGGGAGAATGGGGCGGGGTGATGGAAGGAGGGAGAATGGGGCGGGGTGATGGAAAGCGGGAGAATGGGGCGGGATGATGGAAAGCGGGAGAATGGGGTGGGGTGATGGAAGGGGGGAGAGAGGGGCGGGGTGATGGAAAGTGGGAGAACGGGGCGGGGTGATGGAAAGCGGGAGAATGAGGCGGGGTGATGGAAAGCGGGACAATGGGGCGGGGTGATTGAAAGCGAGAGAATGGGGCGGGGTGATGGAAAGCGGGAGAATGGGGCGGGGTGATTGAAAGCAAGAGAAAGGGGCGGGGTGATGGAAAGCGGGAGAATGGGGCGGGGTGATGGAAAGCGGGAGAATGGGGCGGGGTGATGGAAAGCGGGAGAACGGGGCGGGGTGATGGAAAGAGGGAGAATGGGGCGGGGTCATTGAAAGCGGGAGAATGGGGTGGGGTGATGGAAAGCGGGAGAATGGGGCGGGGTGATGGAAAGCGGGAGAATGGGGCGGGGTGATGGAAAGCGGGAGAATGGGGCGGGGTGATGGAAAGCGGGAGAATGGGGCGGGGTGATGGAAAGCGGGAGAATGGGGCGGGGTGATGGAAGGAGGGAGAATGGTGCGGGGTGATGGAAAGCAGGAGAATAGGGCGGGGTGATGGAAAGCGGGAGAATTTGGCGGGGTGATGGAAAGCGAGAGAATGGGGCGGGGTGATGGAAAGCGGGAGAATGGGGCGGGGTGATGGACAGCAGGAGAATGGGGCGGGGTGATGGAGGGAGGGAGAATGGGGCGGGGTGATGGAAAGCGGGAGAATGGGGCGGGGTGATGGAAAGTGGGAGAATGGGGCGGGGTGATGGAAAACGGGAGAATGGGGCGGGGTGATGGAAAGCGGGAGAATAGGGCGGGATGATGGAAGGAGGGAGAATGGGGCGGGGTGATGGAAGGAGGGAGAATGGGGCGGGGTGATGGAAAGCGGGAGAATGGGGCGGGGTGATGGAAAGCGGGAGAATGGGGCGGGGTGATGGAAGGGGGGAGAGAGGGGTGGGGCGATGGAAGGAGGGAGAACGGGGCGGGGTGATGGAAAGCGGGAGAATGGGGCGGGGTGATGGAAAGCGGGAGAATTGGGCGGGGTGATGGAAAGCGGGAGAATGGGGCGCGGTGATGGAAATCGGGAGAATGGAGCGGGGTGATTGAAAGCGGGAGAATGAGGCGGGGTGATGGAAAGTGGGAGAAGGGGGCGGGGTGATGGAAAGCGGGAGAATGGAGCGGGGTGATGGAAAGCGGGAGAATGGGGCGGGGTAATGGAAAGCGGGAGAATTGGGCGGGGTGATGGAAGGAGGGAGAATGGGGCGGGGTGAAGGAAAGCGGGAGAATTGGGCGGGGTGATGGAAGGAGGGAGAATGGGGCGGGGTGATGGAAAGCGGGAGAATTGGGCGGGGTGATGGAAGGAGGGAGAATGGGGCGGGGTGATGGAAAGCGGGAGAATTTGGCGGGGTGATGGAAAGCGGGAGAATGGGGCGGGGTGATGGAAAGCAGGAGAAAAGGGCGGTGTGATGGACAGCGGGAGAATGGGGCCGGGTGATGGAAAGCGGGAGAATGGGGCGGGGTGATGGAAAGCGGGAGAATGGGTCAGGGTGATGGAAAACGGGAGAATGGGGCGGGGTGATGGAAAGCGGGAGAATGGGGCGGGGTAATGGAAAGCGGGAGAATAGGGCGGGGTGATGGAAATGGGGCGGGGTGATGGAAAGAGGGAAAATGGGGCGGGGTGATGGAAGGAGGGAAAATGGGGCGGGGTGATGGAAAGCGGGAGAATGGGGCGGGGTGATGGAAAGCCGGAGAATGGGGCGGGGTGATGGAAGGGGGGAGAGAGGGGCGGGGTGATGGAAGGAGGAAGAATGGGGCGGGGTTATGGAAAGCGGGAGAATGGGGCGGGGTGATGAAAAGCAGAAGAATGGGGCGGGGTGATAAAAAGCGGGAGAATGGGGCGGGGTGATGGAAAGTGGAAGAATGGGGCGGGGTGATGGAAAGCGGGAGAATGGGGCGGGGTGATGGAAAGCGGGAGAATGGGGCGGGGTGATGGAAAGCGGGAGAATGGGGCGAGGTGATGGAAGGAGGGAGAATGGGGCGGGGTGATGGAAAGCGAGAGAATGGGGCGGTGTGATGGAAAGCGGGAGAATGGGGCGGGGTGATGGAAAGCGGGAGAATGGGGCGGGGTGATTGAAAGCGGGAGAATGGGGCGGGGTGATTGATAGCGGGAGAATGGGGCGGGGTGATGGAAAGCAGGAGAATGGGGCGGGGTGATGGAAAGCCGGAGAATGGGGCGGGGTGATGGAAAGCGGGAGAATGGGGCGGGGTGATGGAAAGCGGGTGAATGGGGCGGGGTGATGGAAAGCGGGTGAATGGGGCAGGGTGATGGAAGGAGGGAGGATGGGGCGGGGTGATGGAAGGAGGGGGGATGGAGCAGAGTGATGGAAGGAGGGAGAATGGGGCGCAGTGACAGAAAGCGGGAGAATGGGGCGGGGTGACTGAAAGCGGGAGAATGGGGCGGGGTGATGGAAAGCGGGAGAATGGGGCGGGGTGATTGAAAGCGGGAGAATGGGGCGGGGTGATGGAAAGCGGGCGAATGGGGCGGGGTGATGGAAAGCGGGAGAATGGGGTGGGGTGATGGAAAGCGGGAGAATGGGGCAGGGTGATGGAAAGCGGGAGAATGGGGTGGGGTGATGGAAAGCGGGAGAATGGGGCGGGGTGATGGAAAGCGGGAGAATGGGGCGGGGTGATTGAAAGCGGGAGAATGGGGCGGGGTGATGGAAAGCGGGAGAATGGGGCGGGGTGATGGAAAGCGGGAGAATGGGGCGGGGTGATTGAAAGCGGGAGAATGGGGCGGGGTGATTGATAGCGGGAGAATGGGGCGGGGTGATGGAAAGCAGGAGAATGGGGCGGGGTGATGGAAAGCGGGTGAATGGGGCAGGGTGATGGAAAGCGGGAGAATGGGGCAGGGTGATGGAAAGCGGGAGAATGGGGCGGGGTGATGGAAAGCGGGAGAATGGGGCGGGGTGATGGAAAGCGGGAGAATGGGGCGGGGTGATGGAAAGCGGGAGAATGGGGCGGGGTGATTGAAAGCGGGAGAATGGGGCGGGGTGATTGATAGCGGGAGAATGGGGCGGGGTGATGGAAAGCAGGAGAATGGGGCGGGGTGATGGAAAGCCGGAGAATGGGGCGGGGTGATGGAAAGCGGGAGAATGGGGCGGGGTGATGGAAAGCGGGAGAATGGGGCGGAATGATTGATAGCTGGAGAATGGGGCCGGGTTATGGAAAGCAGGAGAATGGGGCGGGATGATGGAAAGCAGGAGAATGGGGCGGGGTGATGGAAAGCGGGAGAATGGGGCAGGGTGATGGAAAGCGGGAGAATGGGGCAGGGTGATGGAAAGCGGGAGAATGGGGCGGGGTGATGGAAAGCGGGAGAATGGGGCGGGGTGATGGAAAGCGGGAGAATAGGGCGGGGTGATTGATAGCGGGAGAATAGGGCGGGGTGATTGATAGCGGTAGAATGGGGCGGGGTGATGGAAAGCAGGAGAATGGGGCGGGGTGATGGAAAGCGGGAGAATGGGGCGGGGTGATGGAAAGCGGGAGAATGGGGCGGGGTGATGGAAAGCGGGTGAATGGGGCGGGGTGATGGAAAGCGGGTGAATGGGGCAGGGTGATGGAAGGAGGGAGGATGGGGCGGGGTGATGGAAGGAGGGGGGATGGGGCAGAGTGATGGAAGGAGGGAGAATGGGGCGCAGTGACAAAAAGCGGGAGAAAAGGGCGGGGTGACAGAAAGCGGGAGAATGGGGCGGGGTGATGGACAGCGGGAGAATGGGGCGGGGTGATTGAAAGCGGGAGAATGGGGCGGGGTGATGGAAAGCGGGAGAATGGGGCGGGGTGATGGAAAGCGGGAGAATGGGGCGGGGAGATGGAAAACGGGAGAATGGGGCGGGGTGATGGAAAGCGGGAGAAAAGGGCGGGGTGATGGAAAGCAGGAGAATGGGGCGGGGTGATGGAAAGCGGGAGAATGGGGCGGGGTGATGGAAAACGGGAGAATGGGGCGGGGTGATGGAAAGCGGGAGAATAAGGCGGGGTGATGGAAAGCGGGTGAATGGGGCAGGGTGATGGAAGGAGGGAGGATGGGGCGGGGTGATGGAAGGAGGGGGGATGGGGCAGAGTGATGGAAGGAGGGAGAATGGGGCGCAGTGACAAAAAGCGGGAGAAAAGGGCGGGGTGACAGAAAGCGGGAGAATGGGGCGGGGTGATGGAAAGCGGGAGAATGGGGCGGGGTGATTGAAAGCGGGAGAATGGGGCGGGGTGATGGAAGGAGGGAGGATGGGGCGGGGTGATGGAAAGAAGGGGGATGGGGCGGAGTGATAGAAGGAGGGAGAATGGGGCGTAGTGACAGAAAGCGGGAGAATGGGGCGGGGTGACAGAAAGCCGGAGAATGGGGCGGGGTGATGGAAAGCGGGAGATTGGGGCGGGGTGATTGAAAGCGGGAGAATGGGGCGGGGTGATGGAAATCAGGAGAATGGAGCGGGGTGATTGAAAGCGGGAGAATGAGGCGGGGTGATGGAAAGCGGGAGAATGGAGCGGGGTGATGGAAAGCGGGAGAATGGGGCGGGGTGATGGAAAGCGGGAGAATAGGGCGGGGTGATGGAAGGAGGGAGAATGGGGCGGGGTGATGGAAAGCGGGAGAATGGGGCGGTGTGATGGACAGTTGGGGAGAATGGGGCGGGGTGATGGAGGGAGGGAGAATGGGGCGGGGTGATGGAAAGCGGGAGAATGGGGCAGGGTGATTGAAAGCGGGAGAATGGGGCGGAGTGATTGAAAGTGGGAGAATGGGGCGGGGTGATGGAAAGCGGGAGAATGGGGCGGGGTGATGGAAAGCAGGAGAATGGGGCGGGGTGATTGATAGCGGGAGAATGGGGCGGGGTGATGGAAAGCGGGAGAATGGGGCGGGGTGATGGAAAGCGGGAGAATGGGGCGGGGTGATGGAAAGCGGGTGAATGGGGCGGGGTGATGGAAAGCGGGTGAATGGGGCAGGGTGATGGAAGGAGAGAGGATGGGGCGGGGTGATGGAAGGAGGGGGGATGGGGCAGAGTGATGGAAGGAGTGAGAATGGGGCGCAGTGATAGAAAGCGGGAGAATGGGGCGGGGTGACAGAAAACGGGAGAATGGGGCGGGGTGATGGAAAGCGGGAGAATGGGGCGGGGTGATGGAAAGCGGGAGAATGGGGCGGGGTGATGGAAAGCGGGAGAATGGGGCGGGGTGATGGAAAGCGGGAGAATGGGGCGGGGTGATGGAAAACGGGAGAATGGGGCGGGTTGATGGAAAGCGGGAGAATAGGGCGGGGTGATGGAAAGCGGGAGAATGGGGCGGGGTGATGGAAAGCGGGAGAATGGGGCGGGGTGATGGAAAACGGGAGAATGGAACGGGGTGATGGAAAGCGGGAGAATGGGGCGGGGTGATGGAAAGCAGGAGTATAGGGCGCGGTGATGGAAATGGGGCGGGGTGATGGAAGGTGGGAGAATGGGGCGGGGTGATGGAAGGAGGGAGAATGGGGCGGGGTGATGGAAATCGGGAGAATGGGGCGGGGTGATGGAAAGCGGGAGAATGGGGCGGGGTGATGGAAGGGGGGAGAGAGGGGCGGGGTGATGGAAGGAGGGAGAACGGGGCGGGGTGATGGAAAGCGGGAGAATGGGGTGGTGTGATGGACAGCAGGAGAATGGGGCGGGGTTATGGAGGGAGGGAGAATGAGGCGGGGTGATGGAAAGCAGGAGAATGGGGAGGGGTGATGGAAAGCGGGAGAATGGAGCGGGGTGATGGAAAGCAGGAGAATGGGGCGGGGTGATGGAAAGCGGGAGAATGGGGCGGTGTGATGGACAGCAGGAGAATGGGGCGGGGTGATGGAGGGAGGGAGAATGGGGCGGGATGATGGAAAGCGGGAGAATGGGGCGGGGTGATTGAAAGCGGGAGAATGTGGCGGAGTGATTGAAAGCGGGAGAATGGGGCGGGGTGATGGAAAGCGGGAGAATTGGGCGGGGTGATTGAAAGCGGGAGAATGGGGCGGGGTGATGGAAAGTGGGAGAATGGGGCGGGGTGATGGAAAGCGGGAGAATGGGGCGGGGTGATTGATAGCGGGAGAATGGGGCGGGGTGATGGAAAGCGGGAGAATGGGGCGGGGTGATGGAAAGCGGGAGAATGGGGCAGGGTGATGGAAAGCGGGAGAATGGGGCGGGGTGATGGAAAGCGGGTGAATGGGGCAGGGTGATGGAAGGAGGGAGGATGGGGCGGGGTGATGGAAGGAGGGGGGATGGGGCAGAGTGATGGAAGGAGTGAGAATGGGGCGAAGTGACAGAAAGCGGGAGAATGGGGCGGGGTGACAGAAAGCGGGAGAATGGGGCGAGGTGATGGAAAGCGGGAGAATGGAGCGGGGTGATTGAAAGCGGGAGAATGGGGCGGGGTGATGGAAAGCGGGAGAATAGGTCGCGGTGATGGAAATGCGGCGGGGTGATGGAAGGAGGGAGAATGGGGCGGGGTGTTGGAAGGAGGGAGAATGGGGCGGGGTGATGGAAAGAGGGAGAATGGGGCGGGGTCATTGAAAGCGGGAGAATGGGGCGGGGTGATTGAAAGCGGGAGAATGGGGCGGGATGATGGAAATTGGGAGAATGGGGCGGGGTGATGGAAAGCAGGAGAATGGGGCGGGGTGATGGAAAGCGGGAGAATGGGGCGGGGTAATTGAAAGCGGGAGAATGGGGCGCGGAGATGGAAAGCGGGAGAATGGGGTGGGGTGATGGAAAGCAGGAGAATGGGGCGGGGTGATGGAAAACGGGAGAATGGGGCGGGGTGATGGAAAGCGGGAGAATGGGGCGGGGTGAAGGAAAGCGGGAGAATGGGGCGGGGTGATGGAAAGCGGGAAAATTTGGCGGGGTGATGGAAAGCGGGAGAATGGGGCAGGGTCATGGAAAGCGGGAGAATGGGGCGGGGTGATGGAAGGGGAGAGAGAGGGGCGAGGTGATGGAAGGAGGGAGAATGGGGTGGGGTGATGGAAAGCGGGAGAATGGGGCGGGGTGATTGAAAGCGGGAGAATGGGGCGGGGTGATTGAAAGCGGGAGAATGGGGCGGGGTAATGGAAAGCGGGAGAATAGGGCGGGGTGATGGAAAGCGGGAGAATGGGGCGGGGTGATGGAAAGCGGGAGAATGGGGTGGGGTGATGGAAAGCGGGAGAATGGGGCGGGGTGATGGAAAGCGGGAGAATAGGGCGGGGTGATGGAAAGCGGGAGAATGGGGCGGTGTGATGGACAGTTGGGGAGAATGGGGGGGGGTGATGGAGGGAGGGAGAATGGGGCGGGGTGATGGAAAGCGGGAGAACGGGACGGGGTGATTGAAAGCGGGAGAATGGGGCGGAGTGATGGAAAGCAGGTGAATGGGGCGGGGTGATGGAAAGCGGGTGAATGGGGCAGGGTGATGGAAGGAGGGAGGATGGGGCGGGGTGATGGAAGGAGGGGGGATGGGGCAGAGTGATGGAAGGAGCTAGAATGGGGAGCAGTGATAGAAAGCGGGAGAATGGGGCGGGGTGAGTGAAAGCGGGAGAATGGGGCGGGGTGATGGAAAGCGGGAGAATGGGGCGGGGTGATGGAAAGCGGGAGAATGGGGCGGGGTGATGGAAATCGGGAGAATGGGGCGGGGTGATGGAAAATGGGAGAATGGGGCGGGGTGATGGAAAGCGGGAGAATACGGCGGGGTGATGGAAAGCGGGAGAATGGGGCGGGGTGATGGAAAGCGGGAGAATGGGGCGGGGTGATGGAAAACGTAGAATGGAACGGGGTGATGGAAAGCGGGAGAATGGGGCGGGGTGATGGAAAGCGGGAGAATAGGGCGCGGTGATGGAAATGGGGAGGGGTGATGGAAGGAGGGAGAATGGGGCGGGGTGATGGAAGGAGGGAGAATGGGGCGGGGTGATGGAAATCGGGAGAATGGGGCGGGGTGATGGAAAGCGGGAGAATGGGGCGGGGTGATGGAAGGAGGGAGAACGGGGCGGGGTGATAGAAAGCGGGAGAATGGGGTGGTGTGATGGACAGCAGGAGAATGGGGCGGGGTGATGGAGGGAGGGAGAATGAGGCGGGGTGATGGAAAGCGGGAGAATGGGGCGGGGTGATGGAAAGCGGGAGAATAGAGCGGGGTGATGGAAAGCGGGAGAATGGGGCGGGATGATGGAAAGCGGGAGAATGGGGCGTGGTGATGGATGGAGGGAGAATGGGGCGGGGTGAAGGAAAGCGGGAGAATGGGGCGGGGTGATGGAAAGCGGGAGAATTTGGCGGGGTGATAGAAAGCGGGAGAATGGGGCGGGGTGATGGAGAGCGGGAGAATGGGGCAGTGTGATGGACAGCAGGAGAATGGGGCGGGGTGATGAAGGGAGGGAGAATGGGGCGGGATGATGGAAAGCGGGAGAATGGGGCAGGGTGATTGAAAGCGGGAGAATGTGGCGGAGTGATTGAAAGCGGGAGAATGGGGCGGGGTGATGGAAAGCGGGAGAATGGGGCGGGGTGATGGAAAGCGGGAGAATGGGGCGGGGTGATGGAAAGCGGGAGAATGGGGCGGGGTGATTGATAGCGGGAGAATGGGGCAGGGTGATGGAAAGCGGGAGAATGGGGCGGGGTGATGGAAAGCGGGAGAATGGGGCGGGGTGATTGATAGCGGGAGAATGAGGCGGGGTGATGGAAAGCGGGAGAATGGGGCGGGGTGATGGAAAGCGGGAGAATGGGGCGGGGTGATGGAAAGCGGGAGAATGGGGCGGGGTGATGGAAAGCGGGTGAATGGGGCGGGGTGATGGAAAGCGGGTGAATGGGGCAGGGTGATGGAAGGAGGGAGGATGGGGCGGGGTGATGGAAGGAGGGAGAACGGGGCGGGGTGATGGAAAGCGAGAGAATGGGGCGGGGTGATGGAAAGCGGGAGAATGGGGCGGGGTGATTGAAAGCGGGAGAATGGGGCGGGATGATGGAAATTGGGAGAATGGGGCGGGGTGATGGAAAGCGGGAGAATGGGGCGGGGTGATGGAAATCGGGAGAATGGGGCGGGGTGATGGAAGGAGGGAGAATGGGGCAGGGTAATTGAAAGCGGGAGAATGGGGCGGGGTGATGGAAAGCAGGAGAATGGGGCGGGGTGATGGAAAGCAGGAGAATGGGGCGGGGTGATGGAAAACGGGAGAATGGGGCGGGGTGATGGAAGGAGGGAGAATGGGGCGGGGTGATGAAAAGCGGGAGAATGGGGCGGGGTGATGGAAAGCGGGAAAATTTGGCGCGGTGATGGAAAGCAAGACAATGGGGCGGGGTGATGGAAAGCGGAGAATGGGGCGGGGTGATTGAAAGCGGGAGATTGGGGCGGGGTAATGGAAAGCGGGAGAATGGGGCGGGGTGATTGAAAGCGGGAGAATGGGGCGGGATGATGGAGATTGGGAGAATGGGGCGGGGTGATGGAAAGCGGGAGAATGGGGCGGGGTGATGGAAAGAGGGAGAATGGGCGGGGTGATGGAAAGCGGGAGAATGGGGCGGGGTGATTGAAAGCGGGAGAATGGGGCGGGGTAATGGAAAGCGGGAGAATGGGGCGGGGTGATTGAAAGCGGGAGAATGGGGCGGGATGATGGAAATTGGGAGAATGGGGCGGGGTGATGGAAAGCGGGAGAATGGGGCGGGGTGATGGAAAGAGGGAGAATGGGGCGGGGTAATTGAAAGCGGGAGAATGGGGCGGGGTGATGGAAAGCGGGAGAATGGGGCAGGGTGATTGATAGCGGGAGAACGGGGCGGGGTTATGGAAAGCGGGAGAATGGGGCGCGGTGATGGAAAGCGGGAGAATGGGGCGGGGTGATGGAAAGCGGGAGAATGGGGCGGGGTGATGGAAAGCGGGAGAATGGGGCGGGGTGATAGAAGGAGGGAGAATGGGGCGGGGTGAAGGAAAGCGGGAGAATGGGGCGGGGTGATGGAAAGCGGGAAAATTTGGCGGGGTGATGGAAAGCGGGAGAATGGGGCGGGGTGATGGAAAGCGGGAGAATGGGGCTGGGTGATGGAAGGGGAGAGAGAGGGGCGGGGTGATGGAAGGAGGGAGAACGGGGCGGGGTGATGGAAAGCGGGAGAATGGGGCGGGGTGATTGAAAGCGGGAGAATGGGGCGGGGTGATTGAAAGCGGGAGAATGGGGTGGGGTAATGGAAAGCGGGAGAATAGGGCGGGGTGATGGAAAGCGGGAGAATGGGGCGGGGTGATTGATAGCGGGAGAACGGGGCGGGGTTATGGAAAGCGGGAGAATGGGGCGGGGTGATGGAAAGCGGGAGAATGGGGCGGGGTGATTGAAAGCGGGAGAATGGGGCGGGGTGATTGAAAGCTGGAGAATGGGGTGGGGTAATGGAAAGCGGGAGAATAGGGCGGGGTGATGGAAAGCGGGAGAATGGGGCGGGGTGATTGATAGCGGGAGAACGGGGCGGGGTTATGGAAAGCGGGAGAATGGGGCGGGGTGATGGAAAGCGGGAGAATGGGGCGGGGTGATGGAAAGCGGGAGAATGGGGCGGGGTGATGTAAAGCGGGAGAATGGGGCGGGGTGATGGAAAACGGGAGAATGGGGCGGGGTGATGGAAAGCGGGAGAATGGGGCGGGGTGATGGAAATGGGGCGGGGTAATGGAAGGAGGGAGAATGGGGCGGGGTGATGGAAGGAGGGAGAATGGGGCGGGTTGATGGAAAGCGGGAGAATGGGGCGGGGTGATGGAAAGCGGGAGAATGGGGCGGGGTGATGGAAGGGGGGAGAGAGGGGCGGGGTGATGGAAGGAGGGAGAATGGGGCGGGGTGATGGAAAGCGGGAGAATGGGGCGGGGTGATGGAAAGCGGGAGAATGGGGCGGGGTGATGGAAAGCGGGAGAATGGGGCGGGGTGATTGAAAGCGGGAGAATGGGGCGGGGTGATGGAAATCGGGAGAATGGGGCAGGGTGATGGAAAGCGGGAGAATGGGGCGGGGTGATGGAAAGCGGGAGAATGGGGCGGGGTGATGGAAAGCGGGAGAATGGGGCGGGGTGATGGAAAGAGGGAGAATGGGGCGGGGTGACAGAAAGCGGGAGAATGGGGCGGGGTGATGGAAAGCGGGAGAATGGGGCGGGGTGATGGAAATCGGGAGAATGGGGCAGGGTGATGGAAAGCGGGAGAATGGGGCGAGGTGATGGAAAGCGGGAGAATGGGGCGGGGTGATGGAAAGCGGGAGAATGGGGCGGGGTGATGGAAAGCGGGAGAATGGGGCGGGGTTATGGAAAGCGGGAGAATGGGGCGGTGTGATGGACAGCAGGAGAATGGGGCGGGGTGATGGAGGGAGGGAGAATGGGGCAGGGTGATGGAAAGCGGGAGAATGGGGCAGTGTGATGGACAGCAGGAGAATGGGGCGGGGTGATGGAGGGAGGGAGAATGGGGCGGGGTGATGGAAAGCGGGAGAATGGGGCGGGGTGATGGAAGGAGGGAGTATGGGGCGGGGAGATGGAAAGCAGGAGAATGGGGCGGGGTGATGGAATGCGGGAGAACGGGGCGGGGTGATGGAAGGAGGGAGAATGGGGCATGGTGATGGAAGGCGGGAGAATGGTGCGGGGTGATGGAAGGAGGGAGAATGGGGCGGGGTGATGGAAAGCGGGAGAATGGGGCGGGGTGATTGAAAGCGGGAGAACACTCAGGTAGCAGTCACCCTCAACACTAATAGTCAATGCATACATTGCAGCAAGGATAGTATCAAAATCAAGAGCAAAGATATCAATTCCCTTCTTAAGCAGATCAGCCCAGCGGGGCAGCTCAGAGGCGCCAGGGAACTGCTCGCGCCATGCGTCGTCGAGGCGAAAGGAGCAGCGCTGCGCCGTGTGAAACCTCCCACAGGTCTGGCCAGTGCGGTCACCTGTACGGATGACGTACGAGCAGGTACCTCCACCCCCAGACCCCCCACGCTGAGAGTACCACTCAGGGAGTTGCTGGGGCGAATGAGTCTCGCTAGGATGCTGCTGCTGCTGCCTCTGGCCACCGCCGAACCCCCCACGCTGCACCGCTCCACCGCGCCCGCCACCCGCTCCACTGCCGCCACCACTGCCACCACCACCCCCACCACCCCCACCACCTCCGCTGCCCCCACCCCCCGCTCCGCCACTGACCCCCCCACCACCAGCGCCACTCCCACCACCTCCACCACCCCCGCCCCCTCCACCCCCTCCACCTCCGCTGCCCCCGCCGCCACCTCCGCCACCCCTGCCCCCCTTGCCCCTGCCGCCCTTGCGCCTCCCACTAGGAGCAGACGCAGCCCCGACCCCTTCAGCACCGAGGAAGTCGACGGCAGCAGTAAATGCAATGGAGGGGAGGAGGGGGGAGGGGGAGCACCCCTCAAAGAAGGGAGTGCGAGGGTCGCCACGAGAGGCACCTACAGCTACAATGCTCTTCTTAGCTACAGAGGAGTTCCTTCTCGAGGATGTTGACAGTGAGTTCGGTGGGGGAGAGGGCGAGAAAGTGGTCCCTGACGGTGTGAAGGGAGTCAGGGAGGCGGGTGACTAGGTGGTTGAGGGTGAGGTACATCGGGGGAGGGTTCTTGGCCAGGAAATCGGGGGGGAGCGCGGCACGGTAGCGGAGATCACTAGTACGAAGGTGAGTGATGAGGTCAGCAACAGTGGCAAAGGCAGACAGATCGGGGAAGAGGTAGGGGAGCGAGAGACGGCCTATCGCAGCAGTAGCAGGGGAGGAGTAGCGCAACTACAGCATCGTACAGCTCCTTAGCGGTCTTATGCTGGCCAAAGTGCTCGCGCTCATTTAACGGCAGGTGGCTGCGAACGGCTAGGCGAGCGTGAGCGTCACGGGTCTGCCACTGTGAGCGAGTTGTACTGTCAGCAGTTACAAGAGGAGCGGGGGCTACACCGGACGTGTGGTCAAACAGGGAAACATCATCCTTGGCAGTGATCTGGAGGAACAGGTGTAGGTCATCGAGCCAAACGTCAAACTTGATCGGACGGCCCTCAGCGTCAAAAGTGAGAACGGTAGGACTTGCCATAGTGGCAGTAGCAGCAGTAGGAACAGTAGTAGTAGTAGGAGGAGTAGCAGTAGCAGTAGCAGAAGCACAGTAGGGCAGTGCGGCTCGGTCAGGGCGGCGCGACTCGGGCAGGACGGCGCGGCTCGGGCAGGACGGCGCGGCGCGGCTCGGGCAGAGAGGGTGGGCCGGCGCGCGGTCGAGGCGGTGGTCTACGTGCTGGCGATGACCTAGGCGCGGGTGGCGGCCTACGCGTGGGCGGCGGCCTGCTTAGGCGAGGTGGCGGCGCGCGCTGGTTGACGGGCAGTTCGCAGGCTGCTCTAGGGGCCGCGCAAGGCCAAGATGGGCTACGCGTGGGCGGCGTCGATGGCATGGGCGGCTACAGGGTCGCGCGCACTAGAAACAAGCCGCGCGCGGGCGGCTAGCGGGCTGCGCGGGCAAAAAACGGGCCGCGCACGGGCGGCTAGCCGGCTACGCGACCGAAAAACGGGGCGCTCGAGGGCGCACTAGGAGCGAGGTGCACGAGGGCGCGAGTAATAGAGGGCGCACGAGGGCGCTACGAGCGGAACGGTGGGCCCTTAGGAACGTTCGGTCCTAGGTTACTAACCTAGGCTCGTAATACCATGTTAGAATGAGAGAAGTGGTTGCATTGGCAAGATTGGGAGTACAAGTAAGAAAACCTAGAATATTGTACCCCCTAAGGCTAAACCCACTGTAGCCTACAGAACAGTAACACATATAATGTTAGACAGTTTCGTCGCCCGTCGCGGTGCCCCGGGGGCCCGCGCACTGTCCCCTCTCGTCGCCTGTCGCGGTGTCCCGGGGGCCCGCGCGTCGCCCTTTCCCGTCGCCCGTCGCGGCGCCCCGGGGGCCCGCGCGCCGCCCTACACGTTGCCCGTCGCAGCGCCCCAAGGACCCGCGAGCCGCCCCGCTTCTGCTCGCACGCCGCCCCAGCTGCTGCCCGCGTTTCTGCCCCGCGCCGCGCGCGCGCCGTCTGCGTTGGGGGTGTGGGGGTGGCGGGTATGGGGGTGGCGAGTGTGTGAGCCGTCCCCTGCTCCTCCTCCTCCTCGGTCTCCCACTGCTGCAGCTGCCACTGAGGGGGGTGGGTGTGTGGGAGCTAAGGGAGTGGCGCTAGGGGGGGTGTCGTGGGAGTGGAGCTAGAGGTGCAGCAAGGGGTGTGTGAAAGGGGTGTGGGACAATTGGGGGAGGTTGAACGGAGGTAGCCGTCGTGACGTCAGCAGCGCCAGTAGTCCGGGGGTCACCCTTGCTCCGATAGCCCAGCGAGCCTGCTGCGCCAGTCGCCCGTAGGTCCGTTGCTCCAGCCGCTTGTCTTAGCCGCAGAGCTAGTGACTCCAGTAGTCCGGATACCCTTGCTTGTGTCCGGTAGCCACCGTGCGCGCCTCTCCTATTGCTCGTGTGTCTGCGGCTTCACCCGTCGCCTCCTATCTCCACTCCACTCACAGTCCCTCCTCCTCCTCCTCACTTGCCCTCTGTGACTGCCTCTAGCTTTACTTGTGCTTATGAACTTCTTTTGCGACTGCTTGCTGTGCTGATCATACCCCACTTTGCCTATGGGGGTGTGTCAGAATGCTATAATTGTCTAGTCTGCAATGGGGTAATCTATAGTGAGTACAACTCAAATTAGGGTTTGCGATATGTATCGTATCTGCTGCTAGTGCAATCCCTCTTCTGCTATTCATTCCTGCTTTCTATCTCAACAGCTAGCTACTCTATGTCGGGACTGAGCGGGCAGTAGGACAGATATGCAATGTAATAAGATGGAATGTGTGGTAATGTCATAGTCTGCTGCCATGTATTTTTGTTCAAAAACTAAGTTTTTATAGATAAACAAAAAAAATCAGCCTTGGTTTGAAGTGCGCTTAGAGCCAGCAGCTAAAATAGTGACCCCCCCCCCCCTTCTAGTTGGGTCCACTTGAAAACATAAGTTTCCGTCATCACCCGGATAGTAGACAGTATTGAATAGTAGACAAGCGTTGTCTACTATTCGGGTGTCTCTTATAAGCAGGCTATCCTCATTATGAGACACCTATTTGTGTGTGCGAGTTAAGCCAGTGTAAGGGTTAGGGGCAATTGTATAACGAGCGGGTATCTTCTAAATGGTTCTTTGTCCATTTATAAGACTTATAAGACACCCAAAACCTCCCCAAATACAGGATAACCCACCCATTTTTTCTAGTGCACGAGATAACACGTATATGTCTTCTATCCGGGCGATGACCAGGGCCTATTTTTGCTTTTGGGGCACTCTTGGGAATCAGGGTGCCTTGATGACGTCACCCTGCCTCTCAGGGTATTTTTTCTTCCACCCTGTCAAAATCAGGGTAAACTTTTAAGCTCCCTGATTTGTAATGGAAATGGGGGAATTGGGGCTGGGAGTGGAGAGGGAATTGTGGGGAGGGGCTGGGAGATGCGAGAGAAACGGGGGGAGGTGAGCGGGAAGTGGCGAGGGATACGGAAAAATGGGGCTCGGCGGCTCGGGGAAGTGAGGGAATGGGGGAGAGTGGGGCTGGGAGTGGCGAGGGTACTCTGACGCGTAAGGGTAAGAATCAGCGCACACTGATTTCGACAGGGTAGAAAAAACTCCACACTTTTGAAGATAAGGTACAAAATCACTCACCCTTTCAGAATCAGGGTAATCATGAACAAATGGATTCTAGAAAGGGGGATCAGGGTATTTTACCCTTGAAAAAATGCCCCTGGCGATGACGGTTGTTACGAACGTTTGAAAAGTTGACTGCCTGTGCGTTTTCACCTTTTTTCATCCCAGACGAGTCTTGATCTGGACGGAAAACATGAGGAACTAGTTAACAAATCTGATTGGTGGCGACTTTCACCCATATTCGTGTGCGAATTTGGCGCAATGCTGCAATCCCGGATATAAACGCATGCACTAGGGCAACACCCGAATTACTCAACGGAAGTCAACGCGGGGAAACAGAATTGGGAAAGCAGATATTTGAGATTCGAAAACCTCCCCTAAACCTTTCTTTCCCGAAACCTGTAGGAGCGAGACACAAACTGGCGACAGTTTGTGAAGGCCTCTTTGTAATTCGGGGGCTGGGCTTTAAAAGGGTGCGCTTCTATCCGGGTCAACGTAGCTCATGATAATTGTTATATAGCTCCCTCCCTCCCTCCCTCCCTCCCTCCCTCCCTCCCTCCCTCCCTCCCTCCCTCCCTCCCTCCCTCCCTCCCTCTCTCCCTCCCTCCCTCCCTCCCTCCATCCATGAGGCAAGCAGCTACAGAGATGTCGTTTGGAGTGGAGAGAGCAGGTGCAGCAGGTAGTGAATGAAGGCCACGCCCACGTCCCCCACCACCCACCACTACGCCTTGTGCTGTCGGTTTCACCATGGAGTAATGATGGTCGCTAGGGACTGCTGTGTCGGCATACTGAGGGGCGTTTACCTGCACTCCCTCCTTCCCTCTGCTGTTGGCCGCACCATTGGTGCTTGTTGGTTGGGGAGAGCAGAGCAGAACCAGCAGCTAGAGTGCGCTTGCACGGAGTGGAGGAAGCACATGAAGCAGGTAGTGAATGAAGGCGCGCACTTGAGCCTCCCCCACGTCCCCCACCACCACTGCCCCTTCTGAAGTGGCCTGGACCACGGAGTAATGATGGTCGTTGAGCTCTGCTGGACTAGCGTGGAGAGGGTGGGGGCAGCAGGTGCAGCAGGTAATGAATGAAGGCATGCACTTGAGCCTCCCCCACGCCCCCCACCACCACTGCCCCTTCTGATGTGGGCTGGACTACCGAGTAATGATGGTCGTTGGGGACTGCTATGTCGGCATACCGAGGCCCGTCCACCTGCCACGTGTCCAGCACTGTTGCTGCCCCTGCTAGCAACGCTGCCAGCTCAGCAGATTGCTGCTGCTGGTAGTGGTGATGGTGCTGATGGTGATGATGGTGATGGTGATCCTGCTCTCTCCGTTTTTTCCCCCTCCTCCTCAGAGTCCTGCGGTAGCACCTGCAAGCTCGAATCAAGATACACCAGCTTCTCTACCCCTCCTCCACTTCTCCTTCCTTCCCCACCAACATCCGCCTCTTGCACCCCTCCTATCCTCCCTTCCTCTAATCTCTCCAAACCTCTTCCCTCTCCCCCCGCTCCTCCCGCCTCCAGCGAGACTCTCCCCCCCTGGAATATCCTCTTCAGCAGCACATTAACTGCCATAATCACCCGGTTCTTAGCCACTGGAAAAGACGGGATAGTTCGGAAGATAACCCGGCTTTTTGCGGGCGCGGCGGCAAGCGCCCAGCGAGCGAACTCCTCGAGGTGCACTCGGAGCGCCTTGAGGGGCTGGCGGCAGAAGGAAGCTGCCCATTAGCCTCCTTCAAACAGCGTGACGTCAGCAGTGGGTGAGATGCTTGGGAAGGCTTCACATCGGTTGGTGGTCTGGCCCCGATGGCTGGTGATGGGGGGAGGAGGGGATTCAGTGGGAGGAAGAGAGGGGGGATGGGATTGAGTAAGGGAGGTGGGAAGGAGGGGGAAGCAGTGGTAGAGGTGTTTGGGATTCTTCTGATTGGTTGGTGGTCTGACCCCGATTGCTGGTGGTGGGGGACGGGGGGGTGGGATTGGGGGAGCTGGTAAGGAGTTGGGGAAAGGGAAGGAGAAGGGAGGGAGGCGAAAGCGGGGTGCGGAAATGGGGATAGAAGAGAGGGAACAGCCAATTCAGCCCATTCAATCCCATTCAATCCTATTCAAGTCCATTCAATTCCATTCAATCCCATTCAATCCCATTCAATCCCGTTTAATCCCATTCAAGCCCACTCAATCCCATTCAAGCCCATTCAATCCCATTCAATCCCATTGAATCCCATTTAATCCCTTCAAGCCCTGTTCGAGTCATCATTCGAACCAATCACTCACGGGCAGCCAAAGTCCCCGTTCTTATAGATCCCCTCGATCCAATAAAATATTATTCTCATCGTGCGGTTGCTGCTGCCGATTACTCTCAGAGTTGAGAGTCTCAACTCGAACCTCCACTTGGAAATCACACTTAAAACACTAATCACCCTCACCCAACCACTCATGCGCAGCCGAATTCGCTGTTCTTGTAGATCCCATCAATCCAAAGAATTTTTTATTCTCAGCGTGCAGTTGCTGCTGTCATGCGCATGAAACACCAGGTTGTCCCTCCCGCCACCGCAGCCGAACTCCCCGTTGTTGTACTGGAGAAGTGAATTCCATCAATCCAGTAAAAGTCGATCCTCAGCGTGCGGTTGCTGTTGTCACGCCAGGTCTCTCCGCATGAAACACCAGGCTGTCCCTCCCGCCCGCCACCGTGCCACAGTTGTGCCCCTCCCTCATGTGCGGTGAGCTGGATGCATGTACCCTCCACCATTCAGGTGCGCCCACCTGGGAAATCCCCTCCACCATTCAACTCATTGCAACTCACCAAACAGTCACCCCTGACCCTGACCCAACCACTCACGCGCAGCCGAATCTGCTTTTGAGTCGACTCAAAAGCAGACTCATTGCAACCCACCAAACAGTAACCCCTGACCCTGACCCTGACCCAACCACTCACGCGCAGAAGTTGATTCGCAGCGTGCGGTTGCTGCCGTCACGCGCATCAAACACGAGGTTGTCTTGTCGCAACTCACCAAACAGTCACCCCTGACCCTGACCCTGACCCAACCACTCACGCGCAGCCGAACTCCCCGTTCTTATAGATCTGGTTTTTGAGAATTCTCAAAAACCAGCTCTGACCCAACCAATCACGTGCAGCCGAACTCCCCGTTCTTATAGATCTCATCGATCCAGAAGAAATTAATCCTCAGCGTGCGGTTGCTGCTGTCACGCGGGTGGAACACCAGGTTGTCTCTCCACCGCTTCACACCCCTCTCCGCCTTCCTGGTGAGCAGCAAGTGCAGGTGTGCTGCCAGGTACCGCTGGTGGCTGTCCCCCACGATGCTGACCTCATGAATGCCTTTGGCGTGTAGCGCGCCTATCCAGTCCGATGGGGGAGTCTCCCGGGGGGTGCAGCAATAGAAAGCCCAACTGAGGGAGTGGGGGAGTGGGGGAGTGGAGGAGTGGGGGAGTGGGGGAGTGGGGGAGCGGGAGTGTGCACAGTGAGCAGGGAGAAAGTGCAGATGAGCAGCAAGTGCAGGTGTGCTGCCAGGTACCGCTGGTGGCTTTCCCCCACGACGCTGATCTCCCAAATGCCGCTCTCGTGCAACGCGGCTATCCAGTCAGAAGACGGAGTTTCAGGGTGCGTGCACCGGTAAAATGCCCATCTGGGGAGGAGGGGGGATGGGGGATCGGGGGAAGGGGGAGTGGGGGTGGGGCGTGGGGATGGGGAGTGGGGATGGGGAGTGGGGATGGGGAGTGGGGATGGGTAGAGAGTGGGGATGGGGAGTGGGGATGGGTAGAAAGTGGGGATGGGGAGTGGGGAGTGGCGAGTGGGGATGGGGAGTGGGGAGTGGGGATGGCGAGTGGGGAGTGGCGAGTGGGGAGTGGCGTGTGGGGATGGCAAGTGGGGAGCGGCGAGTGGGGAGTGGCGAGTGGAGATAGGGAGTGGGGAGTGGTGTGTGGGGATGGCGAGTGGGGAGTGGCGAGTGGGGATGGCGAGTGGGGAGTGGCGAGTGGGGATGGGGATGGGGAGTGGCGAGTGGGGATGGGGAATAAATTGCTTGACACCCACTCGAACGGGGGGCTTTGAGGGGCCGTACAATGGTAGGAGCCAATCTAGGGAGGATGGGGGGATGGGGGGAGTGCGGAAGGAGGGAAGGTTGTTTGAGGCGCCTCAAAAGACTATCCACACTCATTCAGCCACGCACACAGTCCATCTACACCTATCTGCACCCATCTTCACCCATCCGCACCCAGCTTCACCCATCCGCACCCAGCTTCATCCATCCGCACCCAGCTTCACCCATCCATACCTGTCGACACGGACATACCTGAGTGACCCATTCGCTGTCACCACCCATCGCCCTGGCACTGACGTCCCATTGCACGGAGAATCTGGCCAATCCCGTGCTGCCTCCTGCTCCTCCTCCTCCTCCCTCTCCCCCTCCCCCTCCCCCTCTCCCTCCCCCTCCCCCTCCCCCTCCCCCTCCCCCTCCCCCTCCCCCTCCCCCTCCCCCTCCCTCTCCCCTTCCCTCTCCCCTTTCCTCTCCCCTTTCCTCTCCCCTTTCCCCTCCCCCTGCCCCTCCCCCTCCCCTTTCCCCTCCCCTTTCCCCTCCCCCTGCCCCTCCCGCTCCCCTTTCCCCTCCCCCTGCCCCTCCCCCTCCCCTTTCCCCTCCCCCTGCCCCTCGCCTGCTTCTGAATGAGTGGCAGCTGTGCTGGTGGTACTCCTGCCACCTGTGCTGCCGCTGCTGCTGCCACTAATGCCAGGAGTGTCGGTTTTGGCCTGCAAATTGCCACGTAGCATGATTGTGACTGGCCAGGAGGCGAGAATGTGCTGGAGAGTGCGGTTGAAGTGGTGAGCGAAGGAGGCGGAGAAGTTAAGATTGCCAAACCCCACGTGCAGCGTTGCCCTGCGGGGGGAGGGGAAGGGGGAGGAAGCGCACGGGTGGGGGATGGGGGTGGCATGGGGATGGCGAGGTGGCAAAAGTGGTGATGTTGAGGTTGACGCACCCCACGTGCAGCGTCGCCCTTGGGGGGTGGAGGGGGGGGGGGGGGGGAGATGTGGTGGGGGATAGAGAGGGGACAGGGCCAGCAAGCGAGGGAGGGAGCTGTTAGGGTTGGTTCGCCCAACCACGGAACCTAAGGCGAAAGCTGTTGGAGAATCGAGTCTCTGCCGCCCCAGCCCTTTGCACACAAGGAGCAGCAAGAATGTCGGCGACGGATTGAAGGCTTCGCGAAAATTCAGAAACTTCCGCAGCAAATCAGATTGCAGCCGAAGACTCGATACAGTTCGGGATTGCTCTCAAACAGAAGGGTCGACAGCTTCTACAGGTTTCTACAAAACAGAATCAGCTATAACAGTACATTCCAGAGATTTCTTATTCATGCACCTCATGTGGCTCTCAAGTCACTCAAGGTTCATGGAATCTGAATTGTGCCCAAGTTCCCAAGGAAGTTGCCTTGTCTAGCAGCCTAGTTTGAGCTATCAATCTGCATGTTTGTAATGCTTAAGAAGTTGTGCTTTAGTGGGCTTGTTAATCTTGATCATAGTGAAGTTTTCTCTCATCAAGCCAAGTCCAGCAGCTCTGTTGAGCTTTTCCAGCCAAGTTTCCAGCCTACCAGTCATCAAAGCTACTCTGTTTTGCAAGTTGGTATCAGAGCCCGTCGTTTCGATCAACCGAGCGCCACCACCTTCCTATCCTAGCACAATCCATCCATGGCGGGAGACAACCCATCTGGCCCTGCACTCCAGCCAGCCGGAGGAGCTTCAGAGTCAACATCAGGAGCTACTGGATTAGTGGAAGCAGTTGCACCAGGCAGTTCTTCAACTACATACTCACCACTCACCTCCTTCATGCCTAAGCTTCACCTCCCCAAGTTCAACGGCAAAGATTTTTCAACATGGGCAACTCAGTTTGAGCTCACTGCATCCCTTCTGGATCTCTGGCCTTACTACACTGGAGAAGCAGCCAAACCAGCAGCAGATGCTTCAGAAGCTGAAAAACGACTCTACGAACGGCGCAACAAGGAGGCCTTCCTCTACCTACTCAATAGCATTCACGAGCAGCAGTTGAAGTCGCTCCTACCCTGCTCTACAAAGGCAAACAGCGCAGAGGAAGCATGGAGCCGACTGAAGTCTATGCACCAGTCAAAATCCGAGAGCAGCCAGGCCGAGATGTGGAGTCGCTTCATGAGTCTCAAGATGGAAGAAGAAGAACCAGCCCAAACCTACCTTCAACGAGCTGAAACGATGCTAGAGGAAGCAGCCGCGATCGGCTTGGAGATTCCAGAGTCTCTTTTCAAGACCGTCATCCTCACCGGCCTTACAACGGAGTGGGACACTTTCCGTGCAACACTACAAGCACTTCCGCAATCAATGAAGACCCGTGCGTTCATCTTCGAAGCCCTTGTCAACGAGCAGCAAAGTCGAGACCTTGCACGAAACAAGCGGAGTGACGAGGGTGCGTGGAGTGCTGCAGCAGCTACAAGATATGGCAACCAATCCCAGAGGCAAGGAAATTTCAGCCCAAACCGCCCTCAACCTTACTATGGTACGAATTTTCAGTCACCTTCCAACCCATACAAACCCTCTCGTTTTGCTCAGTCAAGTCCTCCCTATAAGTCAAGTCCCTATGTCCAGCCAAGGCCTTCTATTCCCAATCAATATCAGCCTAGGAATGCACGAGTCTATACGCCAAGAGTCAATAATTTCAGCCAAGCCTCAAATGCTAAAAAGTTTAATTTCGAGTGTTTTTGTTGTCATGAGTGGGGTCATCCGTGGTATGCTTGTCCTAAGAAGCCTCCTAATTGGGTTCCCCCACCTCAGCTACTATTCGAAAAGGGTAAGGCAGCCATAGCAAACATGGCAAGTCATTCTACAAGTCAAAATGAGTCCAAAGATTCTGAAGGTCCTGTCCTTTTTCAACGCCGCCACTTGCATGCACGTTTTTTCTACTAGTAGTGAGGAGTTTATCCTTGGTAGTGGCTGTTCTGAAACCATGACTCCCTATCAGTCCATTCTCAAGGATTTTCAGCCCTCATATGACTCAAAAGCTGTGACACTTGCTGATCTTGGCAAAGTACCTATCAAAGGAGTCGGCAAGCTTGAGTTCGAAAAGGATGGTAAGTCATTTTGTGTCAATAAAGCTTTGTTTGTTCCTGATTTGGGAGCAAACTTGCTCTCAGCTGGACAACTTGAAGAGAAAGGTGCCTCTGTACTATTGCAAGGGGGGAAAGCCAAAGTGTGGGACAGTGCAGGAAATTTTGTGGCTGAAGGCGAGCGTACCGGGCGGCTCTACAAGATGAAGTTGGAGATCAAGCGCGGTTCTAACAATACGAAGAACGACGTTGTCTCGCTTCCCGCTGTTTCAACCAACAAAGGGAGTATCTCCCAAGCTGAGGTATGGCATGCACGCTTGGGGCACTTGGGAATGCAAGCATTGAAAGAGTTGGTGAATCACAAGAGCGTGGAAGGATTGAGTTTGAGTGAAATTGCAGTCAAGTCCCTTTCTTCCGTTCCATGTCCATCTTGTGTTGAGGGTAAGCTAGCTAGAAAGCCATTTTTCCCTTCTAAGTCTCAGTCAAGGGACCTCCTATAGTTGGTCCACACTGATGTATTTGGCCCCATGCGAGACCCTACTCGAAACGGTAAGAGATATTTGGTGTCTTTCATTGATGACAAGAGTCGTTTCTCGTGGTCATTTTTCATCAACACCAAGGATGAAGTTCACAAGTGTTTCAAGCAATGGCTAGCACTTGTTGAGAGAGAGTCAGGGAAGAAGTTACTCACCTTGAGGTCGGACCGAGGAGGTGAGTACATGGGAAAAGCATTTCAGGGGGAGTTGTTGGCATTGGGCATCAAACAACAGTTCACTTGTCCCTATAGTCCTCAGCAAAATGGAGTTGCAGAGAGGTTTCATCACACTATTCAAGCAATAGCTACCACTTTTCTTCAGTTTAAGGGCCTTGACAAGCTCTGGTGGGGTGAGGCAATCACTATGGCAATCTATGTTTGCAACAGGAGACCCACAAGGCCCCTACCAGATGGTGTAACGCCATATGAGGCTTGGTTTGGAGTTAAACCAGATCTGTCTATGCTTCGTGTTTTTGGTTCCATGACCCAATACCGTGTTCCAGATGCAAAGAGAGTCAAGCTGGACAGCAGAGCTCATTGGGGCCTCTTCATCGACATGAGCAACGAGAGCAAGGGATGGGTCCTTTGGGATCCCGTCACCAAGCGAGAAGTGGTTTCAAGGGATGTGGTCTTCTATGAAGACATGTCCCTTGCAGATTGGCACAAGTTTTCCTCTTCCTCTTCTCTACCACCCTCTCTCCAACAGGAACCAGCAAGAGCACCTGAGGAAACAAC
The DNA here is from genome assembly GCA_948144175.1 of Closterium sp. NIES-65. Classification (NCBI taxonomy): domain Eukaryota; kingdom Viridiplantae; phylum Streptophyta; class Zygnematophyceae; order Desmidiales; family Closteriaceae; genus Closterium; species Closterium sp. NIES-65. The sequence continues at coordinate 25,825 of CANXME010000245.1, forward strand.
ACAAGAGGAGGACGGAGATGACACCAATTCTGACCATAGCGGACCCATCATCGATCTCCCGCAAGCCGTCGTCAACGAGACCAGCTGCGCCACACCAGTGCCACCAGCAGCTACTCAACCAAGTGGAGATGTGGTTCAGCCGTCAAATGAAGACAATCCACCCCAAGAAGTCACCGTTACATCACCGCCAAAGGAGCAGCAGCCAACCGTCACCAACCAGCCAGCTACTTCAACACCAACCCCACAAGTTCAACGTCACCCGGATCAGCCCACCACTACACCATCAAACCCATCACCAGCCGTCAATTCAGAGGCAACTACAGAAGCTCACCATCATCCAATGCAGCAGCAACCTACAGCTACAAGTCTCCAAGTACCTACATCAGCACCATCTACAATTCTTCCTACCAACAAGACAACCATTACCGCAACATCTCGTTCTCACACACGTTCATCACTTCAGGTTCCAACGTCAAGCCAGATCATAGCACGAGGATCACTTCAGCGAATCACCACCAACACCAGCTCCAACAGCCCACTTCTTCACCCAAGACCTTTCTCAACTTCACCCCCACGTCCCGGAATCGGCCGTCATCAGTTACCGCCATCTTCAACACCAAGAAACAGCGCCAATCAGACCGAACCGTCTCCAACTTTCGACAACGCAGCGTCATCATCAATTCCCAAGCTTCTAGTCTCAAGATCCCCACCAAGAGAATCTTCACAGCCAACTATGCCGACGAACATTTCAGCTTCACCGACACAAGTCACCACACCTATTCCTCAAGTCAACACCGATAATCGAGAGAGTTCCACGCCGGGAGAAGATCATGCAGTCGTGCCGCCGTCGCAGCCGATGTCGCAGCCATTGTCTCAGCCGCAGATGACCGTGTCAACGCATCCAACCACTGTGAGACCGAACCCTACCATTGATTTGTCTCAGCCAAGTGAGGCTTTGGGTAAAGGTAAACGAGTCCGCAAGGTAAAAAAAGCCCTTCACATTCATGGTTGACATGTCATCAAGGTGCACATGTGAGGAGAGCGAGTATTGCATTCACAAGAAGGTAGAGGCAATATGCATGGCAGCGTCACACCTTCCACGAGAGCCATTGAGTCGTCGTGAGGCAGTGGCAAGTCCCGAGAGAGAGCAATGGTTGAAGGCCGAGGAAGAAGAGATTGAGAGTCTCATGAAGAGAGGTACATGGCGTCTTGTTGAGCCACCTCCAGGGAAGAAGGTAATTGGTGTCAAGTGGGTGTACAAGATTAAGGTAAAAGGTGATGGTACACTTGATAGGTACAAGGCAAGGTTAGTGGCAAAAGGTTATTCCCAAATTCCAGGTCTAGACTTCACCGAAACCTTTGCCGCAGTAGCGAAGTACACCACGGTACGAGTCCTCCTCGCCATAGCCGCATATCTTGCTCTCCATATCCATCAAATGGATGTCAAGAACGCATTTCTCTACGGTGTCTTGGAAGAAGAGGTATACATGGCACAACCCGAAGGTTATGATGATGGTACGGGTCGAGTTTGTCGCTTGGTAAAGTCCCTTTATGGTCTCAAACAGTCCCCACGGGTATGGTATCATGCTCTTGAGAAGGTACTCTTCAAGCACGGTTTCACAAGGTCCATGAGAGACAACGCGTTGTACTTCATGCACACGAGTGAGGGGGAGTACATTTGGCTCTTGGTATATGTCGATGATCTCCTCCTAGTCTCAGGTTCTCTTGATCTCCTCAACAAGGTGAAAGGTATTCTCATGAGTGCATTCACAATGACCGATCTTGGTGAGCCGAGTCATTATCTTGGTATGAACATTGTGAGAGATCATAAGTCACGGTCCATCTTCCTATTCCAGCAAAGGTACATCCAAAAGGTCCTTGAGAGGTTTGGTCTTGATGATAGCAAGCCATCACCTACCCCACTTCCTACCAACTTTGTCCCTTTGTCTTCACATCAGCCCTTTGAGGAGAGAGAGTCAAGCCTGGATATCACGGGTATTGAGGAGTTGTGTCTTGAGGAGAGTGAGCATCATGGTGAGAATTCACCCAAGGTATCCCCACAAGACCTAGCTCTCTACCAAAGTCAGGTTGGGTGTCTCATGTATGCAGCCCTGTGCACAAGGCCCGACCTAGCATTCACGGTATGCTCGCTCAACACATGAGTGCCCCATCACCTATCCATATGCATGCAGCCAAGCGAGCTCTTCGGTATCTCAAAGGTACTTCTAATCATGGTCTTCTCTTCCAAGCCAGCCCACATGCAAGCTCCCTCCAAGGCTTTACCGATGCAGATTGGGCGGGAGATTTGAGCACACGCAAGTCCACCGGTGGCTAGATCTTCCTTCTGTGCGGTGCCGCTGTTTCTTGGCAATCGCGCAAGCAAAGTTGTGTGGCGCTTTCTACAACCGAAGCTGAGTACATAGCAATGACCGAAGGAGCAACGGAGGCAATTTGGTTACGTGGACTCTTGGAGGACTTGAGGCAGCCGCAAACTCAACCAACTCCGCTCTACGTGGACAACACTTCAGCTATCGCCCTCTCCAAGAATCCGGTTCATCATGGGCGTACAAAACACATCGAGGTTCAGTACCATTTCATTCGTGAGCAACTAGAGAAGGGAGTTCTCGCCGTCAACTTTTGCCGTTCATTCGACCAAGCGGCAGATTTCATGACTAAGGTTCTTCCACATGATGCATTCAGCATGTGCAAGGCAAGAGCAGGTCTCATGACACTTCATGAAGCAGTGCAGCAGTTTGAGGAGAATGAGGAGAAGCAACATGGGCAGCAGCATGGAGTGTATGCCAAGGAGATGTAAGAGGAGAGTAAGAATGGGCGTATGTGTGCTTCGGGTCTGGTGCGAGGGGGAGTGTTGGAGAATCGAGTCTCTGCCGCCCCAGCCCTTTGCACACAAGGAGCAGCAAGAATGTCGGCGACGGATTGAAGGCTTCGCGAAAATTCAGAAACTTCCGCAGCAAATCAGATTGCAGCCGAAGACTCGATACAGTTCGGGATTGCTCTCAAACAGAAGGGTCGACAGTTTCTACAGGTTTCTACAAAACAGAATCAGCTATACCAGTACATTCCAGAGATTTCTTATTCATGCACCTCATGTGGCTCTCAAGTCACTCAAGGTTCATGGAATCTGAATTGTGCCCAAGTTCCCAAGGAAGTTGCCTTGTCTAGCAGCCTAGTTTGAGCTATCAATCTGCATGTTTGTAATGCTTAAGAAGTTGTGCTTTAGTGGGCTTGTTAATCTTGATCATAGTGAAGTTTTCTCTCATCAAGCAAAGTCCAGCAGCTCTGTTGAGCTTTTCCAGCCAAGTTTCCAGCCTACTAGTCATCAAAGCTACTCTGTTTTGCAAGTAAAGCATCGTAAACCTACGACGGCGGAATGACGGCGAAATGGCAGCGCGTGTGTGAAACGGTGGAAATCGGCCTACGGTGGGGAATAGAGGCTACGGCGTGAGAAGCGGGAGAGAAATCGAGAAGAAATGTGCTAGAAGGAGGGAGAGAGAAGGAGAAGCATCGAGAATGAGATTGACGAGGGGAAAAATGTGCTTCGAGACCAAGGCGCGCTCGAGAAAGTTCGGGATTCGGACTTGCGGAGTGTTCACCGAATTCGGTTCGGTTGCGTGTGCGACTAGGGGTGAAACGAGGCGCATGCGGTTACTTGGGAAACAAGTGAAGTTACGAATCGCATTTTGTGTCTTGCCTGACTAAAAATCTGCTTGTACTCATTCTGGAAATCATACCAATCAGATTCTGAAAATTGCTGAAGTGTGTATTGACGACTTCAAGCAGAGCTGCGCATATCGTTGGATTCGGCAGATCGTGGAGAACACGATAGGCGATAGCAAGTAGACTATTGCCAACTAAGGTGTTTACGGTCCTGAGAACTGGTATCAGAGCTTGTTTAAGTGGCGTTTAAGCATTCTTAAGTGCAGAGCGAAGCTTTCGAGATGGTCGGCGGACAATCGGAAGCTAGTTCGGGCTCCTCTGTGAGTATTGGAGATCCCCAAGTGAAGGTACTTCTGGAAATGCTAGCGCAAGGAGGGGTGGTCAGGGCTTACTTTATCAGAAATTATGTGTCTGAATTTCTGGAATTTGAACACCTTTTTACTGGTTCGTCTGATGCCGTAGACAAGCTATTTTATGTCATCTGATTTTTAAGAGAAACTTTTTTTATTCGTCTGATTTGTCAGACAGCCTTATACGATTCGTCTGAGACTGCAGACATCGAGTTTTTTTTCGTCTGAAATAGACAAATGCCCCCACCTGGCCAGTTACGGACGAGACTAGCCACCCGCCGCGTTACCTTGATGCCACTGCCAGGCTATACATTGCCAAGGTCGGTGACAACACCACCGGTCCACCGCACGTCACTGCGCCGCAGTCACCCCGTTGGCACAAATCTTGCCAGTTCGTTTGGCATATTCGTGCCAGCGCACGGCAGAAGGCTGCATTTGCAACACCGACAGCCCTCAGTGCACGTCGGGTCAGTGAGGGATGGATGGTGTGGCTGCTTCCAGCAGAGAAGAGGACGTTCATGCATGCGGCTCGGTTCGGATGGTCCCCCCTCACTCCTCACAGCATTAGGTGACCTTCATCTTACCCTCGTGAGCCAGAGCCAGTCGGTGCGTAGTTCCACCGAGATGGCAGTAGAACCCCGCATAGAGGCCCCTCCAGCATCCACTCTGCATGCTTCACCTCCTTCCACTGCGTTGCCCCGCCCACGCACTGGCTTGGATTTCCTTACGGGGGGGGTTTTCACCCCTACTCCAGTCCCAGCTGCTGCTGTTGCTCCTTCGACCCGCCAGAATGAGAAACTCGATTCTGCCAAGCAGCCGTACCCTTTCGCTGAGATGGATGCCGAGCCGCTCATACCATTTTCACCCGTGCGATCACCAACCACATCAAGCCACCATGGGGGTTCGCCATCCGGTCAACCTGTCGCATCATCTATTCCTGCTAGAAAAAATCCCTTCCAATCCCGCTCCCCGTTTCTCCCACCGCGGTTTACTGGCAAGACCAAATTTGTGCAAAATAAGCTTCCGTTTTCGAAACGCCCAAGCCCTTCCTCTGCACGGAATCCCACAACTGAGGAAGATGGAGGGGAGCGCCGCGGAGCCGAGAATGCCGGACCGAAGATTCTGTCGCTAGAGGAGCTGCAGCTAAAAGCCAAGCAGCAGTGGAGCCGCCACTTCCCTTGGCTCATCATCGGTGACACCGCCGAAGGTCGACCTTGCATGAGGTGCAAGATCTGCATGGTGTACGCAGATCTTGAGTCACAGTATGGCGCTCGGGGCGAGGGAGGCATCGACATACAGAAGCAGACGATGAGGAAGCATCAGTGGAGCATCCGGCACCGGGAGGCGAAGGACCAATTGGAGCAGCGTGAAGCCCCGCAGAAGAAGCAGGCATCTATCTCCAACTTTGGAGATAAGAGTGCGGAAACTCGGCGTTTGATACAGTTGTTTCTCAGCGTGCGTTTCCTTTGCAAATCTGACACCCCCATTGTCATGTTCATGACACTCGTGCAGTTCATGGCAGAGATGGGGACACCAGATATGCCGGCCAAGGACCAAGGGACTTATTGTTCAACGTGAGTTTATATGTTTACATCATTGTGGTATCTGAATACCCCTTACTTACCATTCCTTTTGTGTCCTCGTTGACGCAGGTATGGTTTCAAGCAGTTGGTCGAAACGCTGGTGTGCTACTTGAAGGCGAAACAGATGCAGCACATCAGCATCAGTCTCTTCGTTGGCCTCCAACTTGATGAAAGCACCGACCGAAGGCGTGGCAAACACATGATTGTGTATGCCACGTTTCTCTGTGGCATGGTGGTGGTTACCGAGTTCTTCGCGAACTTGTCCGTTGAGAAGTGCGACGCCGGGTCGCTTGAGGCGGTCCTGTTGACACACCTTGCTGCTTGCGGCCTCGAAGTGACAAGGATCAGCGGCATTACCACGGACGGCGCGAGCGTGATGACGGGCGGTCAGACAGGCTTGGTGGCGCGCTTACGAACGTGGGTGCCGCATATTGTGCCGTGCCACTGCGTGGCCCACAGGTAGTGTGTTGTTTTTACTGTTGTGATATATCTGACACTTGCTGTCCTCCGACTAATCCTACTCATGTTATAACTGCAGGGAGGCTCTGGCTGCTAAGGATGCTGCTGAAGAATTTCCCGAGTTCAATGTCGTCGACAAAGTCGTCCGGTCTTTCGCGGACATTCTCGGCCGCAGCATAGTGCAGCATGCGCAATTCAAGAAGCTGCAAGAGGTCATCACAGAGACCAACCTGGAGATGCAAGGCATTAAGGACGTCCGCTGGCTGTCGCGCGGGGACGCCATCCAGCGCTTTGCAGACGTCCTACCTACTGCCTTTGTCCTGCTGCATGAGTACGACAAGACAACGTACGCTCTTGTTACCAGTCTGAAGTTTCAGTTTTTCCTCTTCTTTCTGGTTGACGTGCTTCAGGAGCTGAACAGCCTGAATCTCAAGTTCCAGCGACGTCAGGTAAGGACATGTAGTTACACCTTGCATCCTTTCTTTCCGTGAGCCGAGACTAATTCTGTTTCTGTTTAATATGTGCAGCTTGATGCGACGCAGGTTCGGCCGATGGTGCAGCACACCACGTTGATCTTGACAAGTCGCTATGTGGAGTACGGCTCCACCTTCGGCGACAACAGTGGTCGTCTTGCGACGTTCCTGAAGAACCACGGGAGACTGAGCAACGCGAAGTGAAGGTCGAAAGCATCGACACCGCGGGAGAACCCGTGACTCACACCTACTTGCTGCACGAGGACCTAATCGGGAAGGAGAAGTTTGGGGGCGACCTGGCTTCGTACGTGGAGGCATCATCTAAGTTCGCTGGGAGGACTGTGTTCTTCATTGAGGATCGCATGAAGAGTCTGAAGTCGTTGGACGGGGCCCGTCTGTTTCGGCAGGGACGGTACCCTCGTTCGCGCGCTAAGAGAGCGTGTCATTTTCCCGAATGGCTCGAGTCGCTGCGCAACCTATTCAAGAAGAAGCCCAACCATCCAGACACCCTCCCCGGTAAGTGGTCTGTTTTTAAACCTGCGTTTTTACTTGTTCCGTTATTGCTGCCGTGCCAAGAATTGACTCTCTGCAATGATATCCGATGTCCCACACCCTACCCTACCCCTCACCTTCAGGTGTTGACTGGGGCAAAGCCGCCAAGGAGCTCACCAGATTCACGACAATCCTCTCCCATCACCACGAAGACCTGTCCTTCCACGACAGCCTGTCGCAGATGCTCTCAACGCCGGAATGGGAGTCAGCCTATCCGAACCTCGGCCGCCTGTGGATAGCTGTTGCTGTGCTACCACTCAGCACTGCTGAGTGTGAGCGCGGCTTCAGCCGCCAGAACATCATCAAAAGCTGGGTGCGGGGCAGCTTGTGCGACACGACACTGGGCGACCTAATGACGGTGTCCCTTTTGGATTACGAGCTGAACACAGAGGAGCTTCTGGATAGGTGGTATGCCAGCAAGAAGAGGCGGCCGGCTCGAGAGGTGGTCATGGCTGAAGGATCACGCCCGGTGAAGCGACGGCGGTCCCATCACCAGAAGAAGCGCGCTGCAGCAGAAGCAGCTACACGCACACAGAAAGAGGCAGAAGAGGCTGCATCAAAGGAGAGAGAGAGAGGGCTGCAGAAGAAGCTGCGTGGGAGCTGCCTACCTGGAGGAAGGGCAAATCCAGAGCCACAGTTGTTGAAACCTCTGAGAGTGGCAGTGGTAGTGGTGACAGTGGCAGTGGTAGTGATGACAGTGACAGCAGTAGTGCAAGTGATTCTTCTTAGGAAAGGATGTCGTTACATAACCTGCTAGGAAATCTTAGGAACTACGTAGGCTAGGAAATCTTCTTGCAATAAGATTAACCCTCTAATCGCGTCTGAAGGCTCTGACAAGTGCTTTTTATTCGTCTGAAATGTAAGACTAGGCTTCAACTTTCGCCTGACCATCAGACAAGGACCCAGGACCCGGTCTTACTATCCGACAGGCCCTGGCACTAAAGTTAGCCCTAGGGGTGGTGACAAAGCCCACCATGGGGCTCACTGAAGCCCAACGATTCCACGGCCAACACTACAGCACGTGGAGATTGAAGTTCATAAGGAGGGCGAAGGAAGTCGGTTTTTGGGAGTACTACCGACCAGATGGAGAAGGTGACGCAGCCGCGCGTAAGGCGAGATCGGATGAAGAAAAGGCGGAATACAAGAAGAGGAGTAAGCATGCGTTTTTTCAGTTATGTCATTCCGTTGCTGACGGGATTGCAGTGGGTTTGGACGAATTTGCATAGCGCGAGAACTCTGCACAGGCGGCATGGGCATACATGGAGTCTACATACCTCGGGCACATGGACGCGAATATCGCCGATGTGAGGAAGAAGTTGCTGCTGATGACCATGGAGCCGAACCAGAAGATTATTGACTACGTCAACATGGCGAGGAGCTACAATGATGACTTGACTGCGATGGGCGAACCGGAAACTGAAAGGGCGATGATAGGGCACATCGTCAACGGGCTACCTGAAGATTGGTCGGGTGAGCGGCCGGCGTTGATCTGCCACCCACCGGAGAATATGACGAAGCTTATTGCCATGCTTCAGGCGTTGGAGCGAGCAAGAGAGCATCAGAAGCGACGGGAGAAGTTTACAAGGGGCTTTGTGGAGGAGAAGCCTGCGTTGGTGAACGCGGCAGCCGCTGGAAGGAGCGTGGGAGCTTGCTACCAGTGTGGAAAGATGGGACACAAAGTGTTTGAGTGCGCGGAGAACCCGAGAAGCAGAAACTACAAAGGGAACGGTGCGGGATGGAGTGGTGGACAGTAACACGGAAGGTTCAATGGTGCGTGCCATCACTGCAAGAAAATTGGGCATCGTGCAATTGATTGCTACTTGAATCCCAACGGCCGTAACTACAAAGAACCGTTGAAGCAGGAGCAGCAGCAGAACGTGGAGGCCAAGGCTAACGTGGCGGAAGCGGAGAAGGAAGAAGAGGATCCGATTTTGGGGGGAGCACATCTTGCGAACGTGGTGCGTTTACCAATGGAGGTTCGGCAGATGGACGGACGTGAGAAGTCGACATGGTTCATGGACAGCGGATGCACGCGTCACATGATATTCAGGTCAGATTGGATGGAGAATGTGAGGGAGTCGAGTGAGGATTATATACTGCAAGGTAACAGTGGAAAGTTACCAGTGACAGGAGAGGGTGACGTGGTGCTGCGGAGTCCGTATGGAGTAGTGAAACTGGAGAGTGTGTTGCTGGTTGCGGATTTGAAGGTGAACTTGGTCAGTCAGTCACAGCTTGATGACTTGGGGTGCAAGATATTCTATGACAGTGGTGAGGTGATTGTGTTTGGTCCTGAGTGGGAGAAGTATGCGGATGGTTACTTCAGTGACGGGTTCTATGAGATGAACTTGGTCGCGATGAATGATATGGATGAGATCTCTGAGGATCCTGAGTATGGTGAGATGGGAGAATTGGAGGAGTTATTGACTAAGGTTGATAAGAGCGAGGACACGGATGATACGGGAGCGAGTGTGGAGGCAGCAGTGAAGCAGGAAGAGGAGATAGTGATCATGGATGCAGCAGCAGTAAACGGTGGAGATGGAGACGATGTCAACACTTTTGCAGCAACGATCGTGGTTGAAGATGAAGCAGTAAATGCGAAGTATGTGGGAGTTGAAGCTGTGAAAGGGGACATCATGGTGAAAGGATCACAGGCGAATGCAACTGCAAAGGGGCAAGTGCTTAAGCAGGATGAATGCGTTGAAGGGTACGAGACCCGAGAGGTGTTGGGTGTAAAGATGCCGAGGAGAAGCGAGAGGCATAAGAAAATCTCTCAAGGTTTGGATGTCAAGGCGCTCAACTACAAGACACATAAGCAGAGGTTCAAGGTGCAGGAGCTGCAGGGGAGCGTGAAGCCGACTTAGACCCTGTGAAGGCTACAAGGAGCAGGGGAGGAGTGCGAGTGGAGTTCGTGGTTGACGAACCACAGGGGAGATTGTTAGGGTTGGTTCGCCCAACCACGGAACCTACGGCGAAAGCATCTACGACGGCAGAATGACGACGAAATGGAAGCGCGTGTGTGAAACGGTGGAAATCGGCCTACGGTGGGGAATAGAGGCTACGGCGTGAGAAGCGGGAGAGAAATCGAGAAGAAATGTGCTAGAAGGAGGAAGAGAGAAGGAGAAGCATCGAGAATGAGATTGACGAGGGGAAAAATGTGCTTCGAGACCAAGGCGCGTTCGAGAAAGTTCGGGATTCGGACTTGCGGAGTGTTCACCGAATTCGGTTCGGTTGCGTGTGCGACTAGGGGTGAAACGAGGGGCACGCGGTAACTTGGGAAACAAGTGAAGTTACAAATCGCATTTTGTGTCTTGCCTAACTATATATCAAGATAAACAAACAAGGCACTGATCTCAACCTAGCAAGGGTAAGCATGCAAGTGCAGGTATATATAGATCACAGTACAAGCAAAGTCAAGAAGTGAGCAAGTGAGGCCAAGTAGGCACAAGACCTAGCATCGTACAAAAGCGCTGATGATCACAAGGCGGAAGTGCCTTGGTAAAGATATCAGCAGTGTTGGCCTCAGAGGCCTCGTAAGCAAGGCGCAGCTGACCACGTTGCTGCAGCTCACGAGCGAGGAAGTAGCGAAGAGCAATGTGCTTCGTTCTGTGCTCCAGTCTGTGCTCCCGACACAAGGCCAGCATGGCCTTGTTGTCTACGTACAGAACTGGAGGAGAACAAGGCGGCTCTCCTAGGTCAGTCAGCAGGTAGGTGAGCCAGTGTAGCTCCTGTGCAGCCATGGCCCCCGCGTAGATCTCAGCCTCACAGCTGGAGCCGAGAACCGAAGACGAGCGGGTAGACCGCCACGAAACAGAGCCGGAGCCAAGGCTGAAGGTGTAACCTTGTGACGACCGCTGCGTAGCCTGGTCGTCAGCCCAAGAAGCGTCTGCGTGACCTGTGAGGACCACTGAACGTCGCCCTCCAAGCACTAGCCCCATGCCCGACGTACTGCACAAGTAGCGCAACACCCTCTTTGCTGCAGCCATGTGCTCTGGTCGGTGTCTCCCAGGAGCAACATAGCGTACCAAGATGCTAAGAGGGTATGCTAGGTCAGGCCGTGTGCAGGTCATCAGGTACATGAGGCAGCCAACAAGCTCTGGGTACGGGCCACCCGGCTCTATGGACTCATCCGAAGGCAGAGCTGAGACCGAGTGGCGAGTAGACAGAGGAGTGGCCAGAGGCGAGGAGTACGTGAAGTCGAAGCGCTAAAGGACCTGCTGCACCATGTGTGACTAAGTCAGGGTAATGGTGTGTTGTGCTCTGTCCCGGGTGATCTGCAAGCCAAGGTAGCTGCGCAGTTCACCCAGGTCTGTGCACGTGTGTCTCTTCTACAGCTCGGACTTCACGTGGGCGAGTCCAGCAGTGTCAGCTGTGGCAAAGACCAAGTCGTCGACGTACACGAGGATGTAGAACGGCGGCAAGGAGGTGTCGGTGCGCAGAAACAGCGACGGGTCGGCAGTAGACGGAGCAAACCCAAGAGCCGCAAGTGTAGTCCTCAGTGTGTCGTGCCACTCACGGGGCGCCTGGCGGAGACCGTAGACTGGCCGCCGGAGGCTCCACTAGGTACCAAGAGGAAACGACCTAGTGAAGCCAGGTGGGCGGCGCAGCCAGATCTCCTCGTGCAGGCTGCCCTGCAACAAAGCAGTGCTGAAGTCAAGAGAGTGGAGCTCGTAGTCGCGCTGAGCGGCTATGTGCAGCAGCACCCGAAGAGTGGTCATCTTCGGGGTGGGGGAGAAGGTCTGAAAGTAGTCAACTCCCTGCCGCTGACTGAAGCCACGAGCCACGTAACGCGCCTTGAAGACAGGCGGAGAACCCGGCGGCCGCTTCACCCTGAAAATCCACATGCCACTGACAATGTTCGCCCCAGGTGGGGGAACCTCATCAACATAGGTGCCTGTGGACTTCCAGGAAGCCATCTGTGCGTCCATGGCTGACTGCCACTGTGAGGAGTAGGGACCCTCGATCGCCTCAGTGTACGATCGAGGAGTCGGGATGTCTGGTGCATCCGGGTCTCCCTCAGGGGCAATGAGTGTGGACACGAGATGAGGCAAAGCAGCAGCAAAATACTGGAACTCCTCCTGCCTGTCCTCAAGGACGTCCGTGCTAAGAGCACACTCACCCCCGACGGACGGAGGACAAACAGACTCAGACTCAGCAACAAGACTAGCAGCGTAGTCTAGACGACAGCGAGCAGCAAAGACGACAAGCTCAGCAACTAAGGCAGACGCAGCAGTGGACTCAAAAGAAGGGTCAGTGACAACAGTAGCCAGAAGACGCGTGACAGTAGGAGTGGCAGCACGAAGAGTGTCAGACTCCGGGTCAGCAAGAGTAGGAAGAGAGGACTTTGGAGGAGACGGCAACGGGACACGCAGACGAGTTGTGGAAGGACGCAGTGCCATCTGGTGTGTGCCGGGGATCGCAGAAGGACGCGGACGCGGAGCACGACGACTAGTGCGAGCAGCACGAACAGGCGACGCAGGACGAGACGCAGGCTCACGACGCTCAGCAAGACCTCCAGTAGGACCAGTGTAGGGAGAAGGAGCAGGCAGGGGGGAGGCGGGCTGTAACTGTGACCGCGACTGGACAGGTTGTGGACACTCTAAGGGAGGAGCAGGACCAGTAGAGGGCGGGAGACCAAGAACCTGCTCAAGGAGAGGAACGAAGTACGGCCTCGGCCGCGCAGCGCGTCCAGAACCAGCAGGGACAGCACCAGTATCCCCAGCGGCAGCACCAGCGCCAGCAGCACCTCCAGCTCCAACAGCGCCAACTCCAGCACCCTCAAAAGCACCAACGCCAGCAGAACCACCAGCGCCAACACCCCCAGCAGCTCCAGCTCCAGCAGCTCCAGCAGCTCCAGTAGCACCAACTCCAGCAGGACCGTCAGCTCCAGTACCGCCAGCAGCTCCAGCAGTACCTCCAGCAGGACTCCTAGTCCCAGCAGCTCCAGAACCGTCAAGACGAGCACCTACAGGACCAGCAGCAACAGTAGTACCTCCAGCTCCAGCAGCACGGCTCCAGGGCCGGGCAAACCACTCGCGTAACTCCTGCGGAGAGAGTAGCTCCCGCCTCGACGAAGCACCGCCAGAGGCCACACGAGCAGACCCAGCACCCCCAGGCTGCGCACCCCCAGGCTCCGAACCCCCAGGCTCAGCACCCCCAGGCTCCGCACCCCCAGGCTCACCACCCCCAGACTCAGCACCCCAAAGCTCAGCACCCTTAGACTCAGCACCTCCAGGCTCAGCACCCCTAGACTCAGCACCCCCAGGCTCCGCACCCCCAGACCCGGCACCCGCAGGCTCAGCGCCCCTAGCAGCAACAGAGTCAACAGCTACCTCGACAAGCTCAACTGCGTCTACCTGGGACACACCTGACGGGGCAGGACCCCGAGGGGGGAGGGGATCTACCGAGGGAGGACCTGGCGCAAGGAAGAGCAGCGGCGGTGGGAGGGGCGCAATGCGGTAGGGGAAGAGACGGTAGTAAGGCACCGACTCGTGAAAGGTGACGTCTTGGGAGGACAGAACATGGCGCGAGGAGGGGTGGTAAAACTTCCAACCAGGCGTGTCTGGGGGGAAGCCAAGGAAGACGCAGGGAACAGCACGGGGGGTCAGCTTGTCCGCAGACAAGTCGCGGACAAACGCCCGAGATCCCCAGACGCGAAACGCAGACGCATCGCCAACCTTCCCCGTCCACCGCAAGGTGGGGGAGGTCTCTGGCAAGGAGACCCGGGGCTGAAGGTTGATCTGATGCACTGCGTACTGAACCGCAAACGGCCGCAGAAAATGGGGAGCAGCCGCATGGATCATGGACGTACCAGCGACGTCCATGACCATGCCAATGCGGCGCTCAGCAATCCCATTTTGCTGTGGAGAGGCCGGAAGCGTGAAGGTCTGGCGGATGCCCTGTGCACGACAGAAGGCTCCCAGATGGGCAAAGGAAAACTCCCCGCCTCTGTCAGAGTGCAGACGCAGAATAGGAGAGTTCGAGCCGAAACTCTCTTTGAGCTGGAGACGAGCTGCGCGGATCCAGTCGATCAACACCTCAGTGACGTCACCCTTACTGCACAAGGGGAACACCGTGGTGTAACACGAGTAGTCGTCAACCACCAACAGGAAGTAACGCTCGGAGGAAACTCGGAGGAGTGGGGCGGCGCGATGCCGCCCCTCGACACAGGGGACGCAGGTAGGGGCAGGCCTCAGAGGTAGGGGAGGGAGGGACCGGGGGAGACCAGAGACAAGGACACGTGAGGCCATGCCTCGGAGACAAGGCAGGGAGGGGTGACCAAGGCGGTGGTGCCAAAGGAGAGTCTGGTGGGACAGGAGACGACACGAGCAGGGCGCAGACTCAGGACCAGACCTGGACGCTGCAGCAAACACCTGACTCGACGTAGCTACCTGACCACACTCAGCAACCGGAGGAGACTCAGTAGTCAATGTGTACAGGCTCGACCCCGGCTAACGGGTAAACGTGGCCAAGTGTCGGCCTGTCCGAGCACACGTACAGTGGGTCACCCGATGACTCGCATGCGTGAACTGGTCAACCCCCCGATCCTGTAGATCAGCTCCACTCACCAAGTTCGTAGAGAACGAGGGGAGGTAAAGACCTGACAGGGTGCCAGCGGGGGCTGCCGGACACGGTAAGACAGTGGAGAAGCTAGCAAGGACAGGACCCCCAGAGGGGTCCGCCAGGGAGACCGCAACCGGCCGACTAAGTGGCGTAAGCGTGGTGCGATCTCAAAAGAAGGAGTGGGAAGCACCCAAGTCAAGGGTGAAGGTGTGCAAGGCCTGAGCCGGCGTGGTACCTGAGAGAGCAGACTCACCAGCACCTGGGGCAGCAGACGCACTAGCACCTAGAGCAGCAGCCTCACCAGCACCTAGAGCAGCAGCCTCAATGCCTAGGTCAGGCGGAACACACAGGTAACAGTCACCCTCATCACTAATAGACACAGCATACATGGCAGTAAGAATAGCATCATAGTCAAGATCAAAGATAGCAACCCCCGCCCTAGACAGCTCTCCCCAGCGAGGGATCTCAGTGGCGTCAGGGAACTGATGACGCCAAGCGTCCGTCAGGCGGCCGAAGCAGCGGTGGGTGGAGTGCGTGCCCCCGCACTGCTCACCAGCGCGGTCGCCTGTACGGAGGACGTAGGTGCAAGGACCAGTACCCCCACCCCGCTGACGCCCAGCGTACCACGCACGAAGCTGCTGAGGGGACAGGGTCTCACGACTGCGCTGCTGCTGCTGGCGCGGACCACCAGCGGAGCCACTCCTCTGCGCAGAGCCGCGACCAGCTCCACCGCTGCCTCCGTCGCCTCCGCCACCTCCGCCGCCTCCACCACCTCCGCCACCTCCGCCACCTCCGCCGCCTCCACTCCCTCCGCCACCACCGCCGCCTCCTCCGCCTCCACTGCTGCCACCGACACCTCCACCCCCGCCACCACTCCCACCACCACCCCCACCCCCTCCACTGCCTCCACCACCACCTCCACCGCCCCCGCCAGCCCCTCCAACGCCCTTGCCCCCCTTACCCTTGCCGGTGCGGCGTCTCCCGCTAGGGGTAGACGCAGCGCCGACCGACTCGAAGCCAACGAGGTCGGCCGCAGCAGCAGAAGCAGCAAAGGGCAAGAGGGGGGAGGGAGAACACCCCTCAAAGACGGGGGTGCGAGGGTCACTACGAGAGGCTCCTACAGCGACTATGCTCTTCTCTGCTGCTAGGAGGCGCTCCTCGAGGAGGTCAACGGTGAGTGTGGTGGGGCAAACTGAGAGGAAGTGTTCCCGACTAAGCGAAGGGAGTCAGGGAGTCGGGTGACTATGTAATAGAGGGTGATGTACATGGGGGGGGGGGGGGGGGGCGGGGGGGGGGGGGGTTCTTGGCACAAAAATCAGCAGGAAGCGCAGCGCGGTAGCGAGTGTCGCTAGTGCGAAGGTGCGTAATGAGGTCAGCGACTGTGGGAAAGGCAGCAAGGTCAGGGAACAGGTACGGTAGCATGAGGCGGCTAAGCGCAGCAGTGGCAGGGGAAGAGTAGCGTGCAACTACAGCGCCGTACAAGGTCTTAGCTTTCTTGTACTGGCTAAAGTGCCCACGCTCAGTGGTCGGTAAGTGGCGACGCACAGCAAGACGGGCAGCAGCATCGCGCGTGGCCCATTGTGAGCGAACAGTGCTGTCAGCAGTAGCAGGCGGGGCAGGAGAGACACCAGAGGTGAGATCGAACAGGGAGAGTCCGTCTGCCCTATCGCACTGTAGGAACAGCTGGAGGTCATTGACCGAGACCTCAAAGTCAACAGCACGACCCTCAGTATCAAAGGTAAGGACACTGGGGGTAGCCATGACTGCAGTGGCCTAGCAGGGAGTGAGCTCACCAGTCCAAGGAAGTAAGGCCGGGGCGCGCCGGTAGGAACAGTAGTTGCTCGACGGCAGGGCGGCTCGGCGGCTCGGCTGCTGGGCGGCACGGCGGCTCGGCGGCTCGGCGGTTGGGCGGCTCGGCGGCTCGGCTGTTGGGCGGCTCGGCTGCTGGGCGGCTCGGCGGCTCGGTTGCTAGGCGGCGCGGCGGCTCAGCGGCTCGGCTGCTGGGCGGCTCGGCGGCTCGGCTGTCGGGCGCCTCGGCTGCTGGGCGGCTGGCGGCGTGGTGGCTCGGCTGCTCAGCTGCTGGGCGGCTCAGGGGTGAAGGGGCCGCTAGGGGCGGCGACGGGGCCGCTAGGGTCGGCGACGGGGCCGCTAAGGGCGGCGAGGTGGCCACGAAGGGCGGCGACGGGGCCTCCAGAGGCGGCGACGGGGTCGCAGAGGGGCCAAGAGGGGCGGCGACGGGGCCGCTAGGGCCGGCGACGGGGCTTTTAGGGTCGGCGACGGGGCCGCTAAGGGCGGCGAGGTGGCCGCGAA
This sequence comes from Closterium sp. NIES-65, assembly GCA_948144175.1. Lineage (NCBI taxonomy): Eukaryota > Viridiplantae > Streptophyta > Zygnematophyceae > Desmidiales > Closteriaceae > Closterium > Closterium sp. NIES-65. The sequence goes on from CANXME010000245.1 coordinate 42,790, forward strand.
GGGCGGCGACGAGGCCTCCAGGGGCGGTGACGGGGCCGTAGAGGGGCCGTAAGGGGCCTAGAGGGGGCGGCGACGGGGCCGCAAGGGGCGGCGACGGGGCCGCGAAGGGGCCGCGAGGGGCCTAGAGGGGCGGCGACGGGGCCGCGAAGGGGCGGCAATGGGGCCGCGAAGGGGCCGCGACGGGCCTAGAGGGGCGGCGACGGGGCCTAGAGCGGCGACGATGGGGCCGTGAGAGGGGCCGTGAGGGGCCGCGAAAGGGGCCGCGAGGGGCCTGAGGAGGGCGCGACAGGCAGCTAAGGGCTAGGGACGCGACGGGAGGGAGGGCACACGGGGCGCGACTCGGGCAGGAGGGAAGCGCGCTCCGGGCAGGAAAAAAAAAATGATTTTCAGTGGTGGGCCTTAGGAAACGTTCCCACTAGGGAACCTGCTCTATACCATGTGAAGAAATGAGGAATGATTGCATTAAGCAGCATGAGGAGTACAAGTAGGAAACCCTAAAGTGTTGTACCCCATATGAGCTACCCCACTACAGCCTACACAGACTATAGCATATAAGTTTGACAACACGCGGTACGACACTCTAAACTCCCATATGGGCGAAGGGGTTGGGGAGGCAACCAAAGGTGGTGGCAGGGGATTGGCAGAGGTCGTGTGGAGGAGACTCGAGTTAAACTTACCAGTATTTGCCGAGGTCCCACACCCAATACGATGCACTAACCTGTGCCCTCCCTTTTCCGCCTCAGAGACGTGTGGATGTTAGACACACCAGTAATTTCCAACATCCCAAATTTGTTCGGTGGAAATGCTAAGTAAACACAATGTCGACACATTGAAAATACGTAGTGCGCACAATGTACTCACGAACTATGTAGTATAGGTTCTGCGACTTACAAGCTACTCTACACCTGGCAATAAGGTAAGTGCTATGTGTATACTCAAATTTTGAGTAGAACATATTGTATCCATATTCTTCGTACAGAAAGACCATACTCATACCAGCACGATACACTGTGTACGAGGTTAATGTGAAACAAGTGAACAGGAATGAATGAACTAGCAGTGAAATGAGTACAAGTAGGAAACCCTAGAATTGTGTACCCCCTATAGGCTAACCCACTGTAGCCTACACAAGCATAACATATATAATGTTTGACACACCCCCATAGGCAAAGTGGGGGAGAACAAGGGGTCACAAGACCAGTCAAGCAAAGCAAAGCAAAGCAAGCTCAGGGTGGATCACAAAGTCACCACACAGTCCGAGCACAAGAGCAGGGCCAGAGGCCAGTTCACATGCAGGAGTACAGACATATATATAAAACTAGACAAGCAAGAGCAGGTATATATATATGTCACAGTACAAGTGAAGTCAAGAGGAGAGCAAGTGAGGCAAGACAGGTACAAGACCCAGCTGGGTGCAAAAGCGCTGATGGTCACAAGGCGCGAGTGCCTTGGTGAACACATCAGCAGTGTTGGCCTCAAAGGCCACGTACGCAAGTCGCAACTGACCACGCTGCTGCAGCTCACGAGCAAGGAAGTAGCGGAGAGCAATGTGCTTCGTTCTGTGCTCCAAGCGCTGCTCTCGACACAAGGCCAGCATGGCCTTGTTGTCTACGTACAGCACTGGAGGAGAACGAGGCGGCTCTCCAAGGTCAGTCAGCAGGTAGGTAAGCCAGCGAAGCTCCTGTGCAGCCATGGCCCCGGCGTAGATCTCAGCCTCACAGCTGGAGCCGAGAACCGAAGACGAGCGAGTAGACCGCCACGAGACAGAGCCGGAACCAAGGCTGAAGGTGTAACCCTGTGACGACCGCTGCGTAGCCTGGTCGTCAGCCCAAGAAGCGTCCGCGTGGCCGGTAAGGACCACTGGACTCCGCCCTCCAAGCACTAGCCCCATGCCCGACGTACTGCACAGGTAGCGCAATACCCTCTTCGCTGCAGCCATGTGCTCTGGTCTGTGTCTCCCAGGAGCAACATAGCGTGCAAGAATGCTCAGAGGGTATGCAAGGTCAGGTCGTGTGCAGGTCATCAGGTACATGAGGCAGCCAACAAGCTCTGCATACGGACCACTCGACTCTACGGACTCATCCGAAGGCAGAGCTGAGAGTGAGTGGCGAGTAGGCAGAGGAGTGGCCTGAGGCGAGGAGTACGTGAAGCCGAAGCGCTGAAGGACCTGCTGCACCATGTGTGACTGAGTCAAGGTAATGGTGCGGCGTGCTCTGTCCCGAGTGATCTGCAAGCCAAGGTAGCTGCGCAGTTCACCCAGGTCTGTGCACGTGTGTCTCTTCAGCAGCTCGGACTTCACGTAGGCGAGTCCAGTAGTGTCCGCTGTGGCAAAGACCAAGTCGTCGACGTACACGAGGATGTAGAACGGCGGCAGGGAAGTGTCGGTGCGAAGAAACAGCGACGGGTCAGCAGTAGAAGGAGCAAACCCAAGAGCCGCAAGCGTAGTCCTCAGTGTGTCGTGCCACTCACGCGGTGCCTGGCGGAGACCGTAGACTGGCCGTCGGAGGCTCCACTGGGTGCCAGGAGGGAAAGTCCCAGTGAAGCCAGGTGGACGGCGAAGCCAGATCTCCTCGTGCAGGCTACCCTGCAAGAACGCAGTGCTGAAGTCGAGAGAGTGAAGCTCGTAGTCGCGCTGAGCGGCTATGTGCAGCAGCACCCGAAGAGTAGTCATCTTCGGGGTGGGAGAGAAGGTCTGAAAGTAGTCAACTCCCTGCCGCTGACTGAAGCCACGAGCAACGTACCGTGCCTTGAAGACAGGTGGAGAGCCCGGCGGCCGCTTCACCCTGAAGATCCACATGCCACTGACGATGTTCGCCCCAGGAGGGGGAACCGCGTCAACGTAGGTGCCTGTGGACTTCCAGGAAGCCATCTCTGCATCCATAGCTGCCTGCCACTGAGAGGAGTAGGGACCCTCTACGGCCTCCGCGTAAGAACGCGGAGTCGGGATGTCTAGTGCATCCGGGTCTCCCTCAGGGGCAAGCAGTACAGACGCGAGATGAGGTGAAGTAGCCGCTAGACACTGTAACTCCTCCTGCCTGTCCTCTAGGACGTCCGTGCCAAGAGCACACTCACCCCCGACGGACGGAGGACAGACAGACGCAGACTCAGCAACAAGACTAGCAGCGTAGTCGAGACGACAGCGAGCAGCAAAGTCGACGAGCTCAGCGACTAGAGCAGACGCAGCAGTGGACTCAAAAGAGGGGTCAGTGACGACAGTAGCAAGCAGACGCGTGACAGTAGGACTGGCAGCACGAAGAGAGTCCGACTCAGGGTCGGCAAGCGCAGGAAGAGAGGACTCAGGAGGAGAAGGCAAAGGGGCACGCAGAGGAGCAGTGGACGGACGCAGAGACATCCGGTGCGTGCCAGGGACAGGAGGAGGACGCTGACGCGAACTGCGACCACTAGCGCGAGCAGCACGAACAGGCGACGCGGGACGAGACGCAAGCTCACGACGCTCAGCAAGACCTCCAGTAGGACCAGTGTAAGGAGAGGGAGCAGGCAGTGGAGAGGAAGGCTCCAGCAGGGACTGCGACTGGACAGGTGGTGGACCCTCTACTAGAGGAGAAAGACCAAGAACCTGCTGCAGGAGCGGAACGAAGTACGGCCGAGGCCGCGCGGCAGCTCCAGACTCAGCAGGGACAGCACCAGCACCCTCAGCGACAGCACCAGCGCCACCCACACCTCCAGCGGCAGGACCAACAGCAGTAGGCTCAGCACCAACGCCCTCAGCAGCTCCAGCTCCAGGAGGACCCGCAGGTCCAGCAGCTCCGGGACCGGCAGCACCCGCACCCTCGACGGTCGAAGAAGCTCCAGCTCCAGCTCCAGCAGCACCTCCAGACTCAGCAGCACGCCTCCAGCGGCGAGCGAACCACTCGCGCAGCTCCTGTGGAGAGAGGGGCTCCCGGCGAGACGCAGCAGCAGGAGAAACCCCAGGGTCAGCAGCTCCAGACGCAGCACCCCCAGGCTCAGCAGCTCCCAGCTCAGCACCCCCAGGCTCAGCAGCTCCCGACCCAGCACCCCAAGACCCAGCACCTCCAGGCACAGCACCCCCCGGCTCAGCACCCCCAGGCTCCGCACCCTCCGCAGTAGCACCCTCAGGCCCAGCACCCCCAGCAGTAGCACCCCCAGGCTCAGCACCCCCGCGCACAGCACCCCCAGAGTCAGCACCCCCAGGCTCAGCACCCGCAGCAGCACCAGAGTCACCAGTAACCTCGACCGGGTCAACGGCGTCTACCTGGGACACACCTGAGGGGGCAGGAACCTGAGGGGGGAGGGGGTCTACCGGGGGGGGAACCGGCACAAGGAATTCTGGGGGAGGGGGGAGGGAAGGAGTGCGGTAGGGGAAGAGACGGTAGAAGGGGACTGACTCGTCGAACGTGACGTCCTGGGAGGACAAAACACGACGAGAGGAGGGGTGGTAAAACTGCCACCCTGGGGCGTCAGAGGGGAAGCCAAGGAAGACACAGGGAGCAGCACGAGGGGACAGCTTGTCCGCAGACAAGTCGCGGACAAACGCCCGAGATCCCCAGACACGGAACACAGACGCATCGCCAACCTTCCCCGTCCACAGCAAGGCTGGGGACATCGCAGGCCGAGAGACCCGGGGGTGAAGGTTGAGCTGATGCGCCGCGTACCTCACCGCAAACGGCCACAGAAAATGGGGGGCAGCCGCATGCATCATGGACGTACGAGCGACATCCATGACCATGCCAATGCGGCGCTCAGCAATCCCATTTTGCTGTGGTGAGTCCGGAAGCGTGAAGGTCTGGCGAATCCCCCGTGCACGACAGTAGTTCCGCAGAAGGCGAGAAGAGAACTCTCCGCCTCTGTCCGAGTGCAGACGCAGAACAGGAAAGTCCGAGCCGAAGCTCTTCCTGAGCTGGAGACGAGCCTCGCGGATCCAGTCGATCAGCACCTCAGTGACCGCACCCTTGCTGCGCAAGGGGAGGACTGTGGTGTAACGCGAGTAGTCGTCAACCACCAACAGGAAGTAGCGCTCGTGACCCTGCCCACGGACGGGGGCTGGGCCCCACACATCCATGTGAAGCGTCTGCAGGGGAGCCTCTGTCGGGGGGAAGTGGGAGGAGTGAGGAGTAGCCCGGAGGCGACCCTCGACACAGGGGACACAGGAAGGTCCTGGCCCGGAGGGGAGAGGAGGGAGAGACTGGGGAAGACCAGAGACAAGGACACGGGAAGCCATGCTCCGAAGACGGGGCAAGGAGGGGTGGCCAAGACGGTGGTGCCACAGGAGAGTCTCGTGAGACAGGAGGCGACAAGAACAGGGGGCAGACTCAGGACCTGACCGGGACGCAGCAGCAAGCACCTGACCCGACGCAGCCACCTGACCAGACGCAGGGACAGGAGGAGACTCAACGGTCAGGGTGTAGAGACTCGACCCCGGCCGACGCGAGAACGTGGCCAGGTGTCGGCCTGTGCGTGCCTCCGTGCAGTGGGTCACCCGCTGACTCGCAGGAGTGAACTGGTGAACCCCCACATCCTGCAGGTCCGCTCCACTCACCAAGTTTGTAGAGAACGAGGGAAGGTACAGACCAGACAGGGTGCCCGAAGGGGCAGCCGGACACGGGAGGACAGTGGAGAAGTGAGACAGGACAGGACCCCCAGAGGGGTCAGCAAGGGAGACCGCAACCGGCCGGCCGAGCGGCGTAAGGGTAGTGCGGTCTCAAAAGAAGGAGCGAGAAGCCCCGGAGTCAAGTGTGAAAGTGAGGGAGGACGAGGACGACGCAGTACCTGAGAGCGCAGTCTCACCAGTACCTGAGAGCACAGACGCACTGGCACCTAGAGCAGCAGTTTCACAAGCACCTAGCGCAGCAGTACCAATGCCCGGGTCGGGCTGGAAACACCGGTAACCCTCATTCTCCTCACTATAATCCACAGCATACATAGCAGCAAGGATAGCATCAAAATCAAGATCAAAGATCGCTACACCAGCCCTTAGAAGCTCATCCCAGCGAGGGATCTCACTAGCCCCAGGGAACTGCTGACGCCAAGCGTCCGTCAGGCGGCCAAAGCAGCGCTGGGTGGCGTGGGCACCCCCACACTGCTCACCCGCGCGGTCGCCGGAACGAAGAACGTAGGTGCAGGGACCAGTACCCCCACCCCTCTGACGCCCAGCGTACCACTCACGAAGCTGCTGAGGCGGAGGGATGTCCCGCGAGCGCTGCTGCTGCTGCCGCTGCGAGCGCTGGCCACCACCACCGCCACTACGCTGCTGGGTACCACCCCGACCAGCTCCACCTCCTCCACCACCACCGCCTCCTCCGCTGCCGCCTCCACCGCCTCCACCTCCGCCGCCTCCACCTCCGCCGCTGCCTCCACCACCACCGCTGGCACCACCACCACCGTCTCCGCCGCTGCTGCCACCACCACCACCACCCCCGCCACTAGTCCCGCCGCCACCCCCACTCCCTCCGCCGCCACCGCCGCCACCGCCACCGCCACCGCCCCCTCCAGCTCCACCCGCGCCCTTGCCCCCCTTGCCCTTGCTGGAGCGACGTCTCCCACTAGGGGTAGACGCCGCGCCGACCGACTCAAGACCAAGCAGGTCGGCAGCAGCAGCAGAGGCAACAGAGGGCAGCAAGGGGGAAGGAGAGCACCCCTCAAAGATGGGGGTGCGAGGGTCACCACGAGAAGCACCTACAGCGACTATGCTCTTCTCCGCTGCGAGGAGGGCCTTCTCGAGGAGGTCGACGGTGAGGGTGGTGGGACAGACTGCGAGAAAGTGGTCCCTGACGACGCGAAGGGAGTCAGGGAGGCGCGCGACTACGTAGTAGAGAGCGATGTACATGGGGGGTGGGTTCTTAGCGCAGAACTCAGCAGGAAGGGCGGCGCGGTAGCGAGTGTCACTAGTGCGGAGGTGCGTAATGAGGTCCGCAACAGTGGGAAAGGCAGAGAGGTCAGGAAAGAGGTAGGGAAGCATGAGACGGCTCAGTGCAGCAGTGGCAGGGGAGGAGTAGCGCGCAACTACAGCGTCGTACAAGGTCTGAGCACTCTTGTACTGACTAAAGTGCGCACGCTCAGAGGTAGGGAGGTGGCGACGCACAGCAAGACGTGCAGCAGCATCGCGGGTGGCCCACTGAGAGCGGACAGTGGGATCAGCATCAGCAGCAGGAGCAGGAGAGGCGCCAGAGGTGAGGTCAAAGAGAGAAAGGTCGTCAGCCCTGTCGCACTGTAAGAACAGCTGCAGGTCGTCTAACCAGACCTCAAAATCAATGGCGCGACCCTCAGCGTCAAAAGCTAGGACACTAGGGGTAGCCATGGCGACGACAGCGACGCAGTGCAAGCAGTAGGGAAAGAGCTCGCAGTGTCAGTGGGACTGTGCTCACCAGGCAGGGCAGGTCGTGCAGCTCTGCAGAAAGGCGGCTCAGCGACCGGGCGGCTCGGGTGCACAGCAGCTCGGCTCCCGGGCGGCTCGGCGGCTGGGCGGCTCGGGCGCAGGGCGGCTCGGCTCCCGGGCGGCTCGGCGGCAGGGCGGCTCGGGTGCAGGGTTGCTCGGCTCCCGGGCGGCTCGGCGGCAGGGCGGCTCGGGTCCCGGGCGGCTCGGCGTTGGGCAGCTCGGCTCCCGGGCGGTGCAGGGGCGGGGCCGTCAGGTGCAGCGGCGGGTCGACCGGTGCAGCGGCGGGCCGGCAGGTGCAGCGGCGGGGCCGTAGGGTGCAGCGGCGGGCCGACCAGGTGAGGCGGCGGGCCGTAGGGTGCAGCGGCGGGCCGTAGGGTGCAGCGGCGGGCCGGCAGGTGCAGCGGCGGGGCCGTCAGGTGAAGCGGCGGGCCGCTGGGTGCAGCGGCGGGCCGGCAGGTGCAGCGGCGGGCCGGCAGGTGCAGCGGCGGGGCCGTCAGGTGAGGCGGCGGGCCGTAGGGTGCAGCGGCGGGCCGGCAGGGCCGCGTTAGAGCCGGCGGCGGGGCCGCGTCAGTGGAGGCGGCGGGGCCGCGTCAAGCAGGCGGCGGGGCCGCGACGAAGCGGGCGGCAGGGCCGCGTCAGAGCCGGCGGCGGGGCCGCGTCAGTGGAGGCTGCGGGGCCGCGTCAAGCAGGCGGCGGGGCCGCGATCAGGAGAGGTGGTGGGGCCGCGTCTGAGGGACAGCGGGGCCGCGAGGGAAATGGCGACCCGAGGGGTCGCTAAAAAAAAGGCGCGCCTCGGGGCGCGCTTCGGTGGGCCCTAAAAAAAACGGTCCTAAGGAAGGACCCGCTCTATACCATGTGAAACAAGTGAACAGGAATGAATGAACTAGCAGTGAAATGAGTACAAGTAGGAAACCCTAGAATTGTGTACCCCCTATAGGCTAACCCACTGTAGCCTACACAAGCATAACATATGTAATGTTTGACAGTTAACACTAAGACTCTAGTGTCCGTCAAATCTGAGGTTCGTACAAAGTACATACTATCTCTGTATCACGTAACTACGGTATGAGCAATTATTAGCTTTTTTTTTTTTTTCCAGCTCAAGGTGACGCATTTTATCAATCTTTGCTATGATGGGAGTGAGTTTAATATTGTATATATTAAATAAATATTTAAACAATTAATACAGGTAAAAAAAAAACGGTCACATGACGTGAACTATTGACAGGCATATGTCTTCACAACAAAGGGCCGCCGTAAGTGCATAACTTGTAAGCGATAATTTCTCAATCCTAATCCCTGTAAAAACGGGAAACATTTTGCTACAGTAAATCAAAGTCACTAAAAACACTTACTGGTCATAGTCAATCTTGCTGAAGCGCGAGCAAAACCAAATAGCGAAGATGTTGGGTAGTAGGGTATGCTGCTTGAACGATAGAGTTACCTGCAAAACCACATCGCGTTGATGTTACTTTTGGCAACGACGTCGCGAAACCACATCTGCTTAGACGATCAAGTCGCCTGCAAAATGAAGTCGCGTTAGTGTTAAAAACTGCTTAGCTACAGCAAGGGCACTCCATTTATACTAACCATTGCGTCACTGCCCGTTCACAATCTGCCAAAGCGATGAGATTATTAATAGCAGTGCTTATTGACTATAAGCTACTGCAATAAGAAACCCGGAGAAAAATCACAGCACGCACGTTTTCCGAACAGTCATGTGTAAGCTATAGCTAGAAAAACGTGGAATTGAATAAACCAATAAAAGTCGTGCTCGGTAGGTGATCGGAGAGAACAACATACGAGAGCTTGGTTGGCGGTGAACCAGGGAGTAGCTGGCTGTAAACGGGAAGAGCTAGAGGAAAGGAGGTAGAAGTAGAACATGAGTGAGAGGCAATAGAGCGAACAAGGAAATGGAACGGTGTGCACTCCGCAGGCCGGGGATTTATTGGATCCTTGGTTTGCCAAGGCCCTAGACCAGCTCCCGCCTGCTGTCAGGCAGGAATTGCCGAGCCTTGGGCTCTGCTCCACCAATCCCCCCCTTCGCCTTTTTCCAGCGCAGTAGCGTCGCTTTGCAGTGGAAAGTCTCCAATCACTGTGGCGTATGGCCCGTGATGATGTTACCCTGGCGTGTTTGACTTCCCTTAAGGGTCCGGGTGCTACAGCTTGGGTTTACGCAGTTCCGGCGCATGATGACGCTACTTTCACCCCTGTCGAATGGAGCATTTCAGCTGTAATCCGTTTGGGCCTTCCCATCCACCAGCTGATGGTCGCTGGCAAGTGTGTCTATGGCGTGGAGTTCAAGGATCCGTCAGACCCTCACCATGCCCTCTGCTGCAAGCACCAGTATGCGCCGTCTCGCGTTCATGATGCAGTGAAGCTGGTGGTGGCGAAGATAGCCAAGGCATCGGGTGGGGTGGTTACGATTGAGGACGACACGCTTTTGGCGGGGAAGAGGGTGGATGTGGCGGTTAGGAGACCGATGGATGGGGAAGCACATGCGTTGGAAGTGAGCGTTGTCGACCCTGTTTTTCTATCAGTGCAGCAGCATGGGCAGTGTGGACGGACGGTTGGTTATGCTGCCAAGGAGCGAGAGAGGAGGAAAGCGGTGGACTACCATCCTTTTCTGCAGCGGCACAAAGGGGTTCGTTTCGTCCCGTTGATTCTTGAGACTTGGGGCTGCTTGGGGGGAAGTTTCCGTCAGTGGTTGCGACAGCAAGGGGATGTTCATCTAAAGGTGGCACTAAACAAGGGGGTGGGAAGGGGCAACAGCATGGGTTTCTCAACATACTTGGTGGGGTCTTTGACGACCGCGGTGGGGGTAGCTTTGCAGAAGGCACAGGCTCGGGTGATCTTATTGCGGGCAGCGTATATACTAGGGGAGGGCGAGGCGGACTGGGTGGATCGGAGGGGTGAGAGGCAGGAGATTGGGGGGGGAGCGCCATGGGTGGATTTGCCATATCTGGTAGACATGCAACTGTAGATATCTTCGGGAGAAGAATTTCGTTGGGTCGTTCGGGTATAATCCCTTTAGATGAGTGAAGGCCAGAAATTTTCCAAGGAGGACTTACACTAGAGTATGTCTCCAGATCTAGCTAGTGTTGTGGTGTCATTTATGTCTTGTAGTTCCTACAATATAATGTGAAGAAGTGTGGCTCCCCCGAAATCAATGCCTGATGGAAAATGGACCAATCCGAAACGAGATCGTATTATCTTGATGCCAGCTCATTTCAACTTCAATCGAAACCATTTATTCATACACATGTCTATGGTTCTCACGCAATGACAGTTGAAACAATCACAGAATATCTGCTGTCTAACCAGATCGATGGTTGATTTTCCAACCAATTCACCTTAAATCTCGATCGTTGGCAGTTAGAAAAAGCGACGGTTGTGAATCCAACCTTGCAAAGTCGATGTTGAATCCTCACCGTCCTGTTATTTCCACATCTACGGTTCAGCTCAAGCTTTGCATTTAAAAATCGACGGCTGAATAAAAAATGAATCGACGGCTCACATTCCAACCTTTTGTGAGCAACGAATCATAGGCAGCTCTGACTGCAATGGATAGCTTAGCTCAAATCGACGGCTGAGATTTCGTTTTTGCCACTAGGGTAAAAAATTACTGTGAAAAAATGAGGAATGAATGATGAACTAGAAAATGAGTTGGGTACAAGTATGAAACCCTAGAGAACTGTACCCCATACTGTCTACCCCACTATAGCCTAGAAAGACTAAAGTATATAAGTTTGACACACCCCCATAGGCAAAGTGGGGGAGAACAAGGGGTCACAAGACCAGTCAAGTAAAGCACAGCAAGCTCAGGGTGGATCACAACGTCACCACACATTCCGAGCACGACTTCAAGGGCCACAAGGCCAGTTCACATGCAGGTATATTTATAAAGCTAAACATGCAAGTGCAAGTATATATAAGGTACAGTACAAGCAAGGTCAAGAAGTGAGCAAGTGAGGCAGAGTAGGTACAAGACCTAACAGAGTACAAAAGCGCTGATGATCACAAGGCGCGAGTGCCTTGGTGAAGATATCAGCAGTGTTGACCTGAGAGGCCACGTAAGCAAGTCGCAGCTGACCACGCTGCTGCAGCTCACGAGCAAGAAAGTAGCAAAGAGCAATGTGCTTCGTTCTGTGCTCCAGTCTGTGCTCCCGACACAAGGCCGGCATGGCCTTGTTGTCTACGTACAGAACTGGAGGAGAACGAGGCGGCTCTCCAAGGTCAGTCACCAGGTAGGTGAGCCAGCGTAACTCCTGTGCAGCCATGGCCCCTGCGTAGATCTCAGCCTCACAGCTGGAGCTGAGAACAGAAGTCGAGCGGGTAGACCGCCACAAAACAGAGCCGGAACCAAGGCTGAAGGTGTAACCCTGTGACGACCGCTGCGTAGCCAAGTCGTCAACCCAAGAAGCGTCTGCGTGACCTGTGAGGACCACTGGACTTCGCCCTCCAAGCACTAGCCCCATGCCCGATGTACTGCACAAGTAGCGCAACACCCTCTTCACTGCAACCATGTGCTCAGGGAGGTGTCTCCCATGAGCAACATAGCGTGCCAGAATGCTAAGAGGGTATGCAAGGTCAGGTCGTGTGCAGGTCATCAGATACATGAGGCAGCCAACAAGCTCTGGGTACGGGCCACTCGGCTCTACGGACTCATCCGAAGGCAGAGTTGAGAGCGAGTGGCGAGTAGACAGAGGAGTGGCCTGAGGCGAGGAGTACGTGAAGCCGAAGCACTGAAGGACCTGCTGCACCATGTGTGACTGAGTCAAGGTAATGGTGCGCTGTGCTCTGTCCCGGGTGATCTGCAAGCCAAGGTAGCTACGTAGTTCACCCAGGTCTGTGCACGTGTGTCTATTCTGCAGCTCGGACTTCACGTGGGCGAGTCCAGCAGTGTCAGCTGTGGCAAAGACCAAGTCGTCGACGTACACGAGGATGTAGAACGGCGGTAAAGAGGTGTCGGTGCGCAGAAACAGCGACGGGTCAGCAGTGGAAGGAGCAAACCCAAGAGCCGCAAGTGTAGTCCTCAGTGTGTCGTGCCACTCACGAGGTGCCTGGCGGAGACCGTAAACTGGCCGACGGAGGACAGACAGACTCAGACTCAGCGACAAGACTAGCAGCGTAGTCTAGACGACAGCAAGCAGCAAAGTCGACAAGCTCAGAAACTAAGGCAAACGCAGCAGCGGACTCAAAGGAAGGGTCAGTGACGACGGTAGCAAGGAGACGCGTGACACTAGGACTGGCAGCACGAAGGGAGTCCGACTCCGGGTCAGCAAGAACACGAAGAGAGGACTTAGGAGGAGAAGGCAAAGGGGCACGTAGCGGAGCAGTGGAAGGACGCAGAGACATCCGATGCGTGCCGGGGACAGGGGGAGGACGGTGACGGGAACCACGACCACTAGTGCGAGCAGCACGGACAGGCGACGCAAGACGAGACGAAGGCTCACGACGCTCAGCAAGACCTCCAGTAAGACTAGTGTAGGGAGAAGGAGTAGGCAGTGGGGAGGCTGGCTGTAACTGTGACTTGGACTGGACAGGCTGTGGACACTCTAAGGGAGGAGCACGACCAACAGAGGACAGAAGACCAAGAACCTGCTCAAGGAGCGGAACGAAGTATGGCCGCAGCCGCGCAGCTCCACCAGAACCAGTAGGAACAACACCAGCACCCTCAATAGCAGCACCAGCACCAGTACCACCCCCAGCTCCAGCAGCGCCAACTCCTGCACCTCCAGCACCCTCAGAAGCACCAGCGCCAGCAGTACCTCCAGCGCCAACACCCCCAGCACCTCAAGCTCCAGCCGGACCACCAGAAGACGCAGCAGCTCCAGCTCCAGCAGCACAAGCAGCACCTACGCCAGCAGCACCACCAGCTCCAGCACCAGGTGCACCCGCAGGCCCAGTAGCTCCAGAACCCTTAGGACGAGCAACCCTGGGACCCGCGGCACCAGCACCCTCAGCAGCAGTAGAACCTCCAACACCACCAGCACCTCCAGCTCCAGCAGCACGGCTCCAACGGCGAGCAAACCACTCGCGCAGCTCCTGTGGAGAGAGTAGCTCGCGCCGGGACGAAGCACCCGAAGGACCTCCAGACCCAGCCCTGTCAGACGCCACACGAGCAGGCGCAGCACCCCCGGACTCCGCACCCCCAGGGTCAGCACCCCCAGGGTCAGCACCCCCAGTCTCAGCACCCCCAGGCTCAGCACCCCCAGACCCCGCACCCGCAGGCTCAGCACCCCCAGTCTCAGCACCCCCAGGCTCAGCACCCCCAGACTCCGCACCCGCAGGCTCAGCACCCCTAGCAGCACCAGAGTCAACAGCTACCTCGACAGGCTAGACTGCATCTACCTGGGACACACCTGAGGGGGCAGGACCCTGAGGGGGAAGGGGGTCTACCGGGGGGGGACCTAGCACGAGGAAGAGCGGAGGCGGGGGGGGGACGAAGTGCGGTAGGGGAAGAGACGGTAGTAGGGAACCGACTCGTCAAACGTGACGTCCTGAGAGGACAGAACACGGCGCAAGGTGGGGTGGTAAAACTTCCAACCTGCCGTGTCAGGGGGGAAGCCAAGGAAGACGCAGGGAACAGCACGGGGGGACAGCTTGTCCGCAGACAAGTCGCGGAAAAACGCCCGAGATCCCAAGACACGGAACGCAGACGCATCGCCAACCTTCCCCGTCCACCGCAGAGTAGGGGAGGTCTCCGGCATGAAGACCCGGGGCTGAAGGTTGATCTGATGCGCCGCGTACTGAACCGCAAACGGCCACAGAAAATGGGGAGCAGTTGCATGGACCATGGACGTACGAGCGACGTCCATAACCATGCCAATGTGGCGCTCAGCAATCCCATTTTTCTGTGGAGAGGCCGGAAGCGTGAACGTCTGGCGGATACCCCGTGCACGACAGAAGGCTTGGAGAAGGTCAGAGGAGAACTCTCCGCCTCTGTCAGAGTGCAGACGCAGAACAGGAAAGTCCGAGCCGAAACTCTCTCTGAGTTGGAGACGAGCTGCGCGGATCCAGTCGATCAACACCCCAGTGACCTCACCCTTGCTGCGCAAGGGGAAGACTGTGGTGTAACGCGAGTAGTCGTCAACCACCAGCAGGAAGTAACGCTCGTGACCCTGTCCACAGACGCGGGCTGGGCCCCACACGTCCATGTGAAGCGTCTGCAGTGGAGCCTCTGTCGGAGGAAACTCGGAGGAGTGAGGAGCGGCGCGCTGCCGCCCCTCGACACAGGGAACACAGGTAGGGGCAGGCCCTAGAGGAAGGGGAGGGAGGCACCGGGGGAGACCGGAGACAAGGACACGGGAGGCCATGCCTCGGAGACGAGGCAGGGAGGGGTGACCAAGGCGGTGGTGCCAGAGGAGAGTCTGGTGAGACAGGAGACGACACGAGCAGGGGGCAGACGTAGGACCAGACCTGCACGCCGCAGCAGACACCTGACCCGACGCAGCTACCTGACCAGACGCAGTAACCGGAGGAGACTCAGTGGTCAGTGTGTACAGGCTCGACCCCAGCCGAAGGGTAAATGTGGCCAAGTGTCTGCTCGTCCTAGCACACATGCAGTGGGTCACTCGCTCACTCGCAGGAGTGAACTGGTGAACCCCCCCATCCTGTAGATCAGCACCACTCACCAAGTTCGTAGAGAACGAGGGGAGGTAAAGACCGGGCAGGGTGCTAGAGGGGGCCGCTGGACACGGTAAGACAGTGGAGAAGTGGGCAAGGACAGGACCCCCAGAGGGGTCTGCCAGAGAGACCGAAACTGGCCGACTAAGCGGTGTGAGTGTGGTGCGGTCTCGAAAGAAGGAGCGGGAAGCACCCGAGTCAAGGGTGAAGGTGTGCAAGGCCTGAGCCGACGTGGTACCTGAGAGAGCAGACTCACCAGTACCTGGGGCAGCAGACTCACTCGTACCTAGAGCAGCAGCCTCACCAGAACCTAGAGCAGCAGTCCCAATGCCCGGGTCAGGCGGAACACACAGGTAACAGTCACCCTCATCACTAGTAGACACAGCATACATAGCAGCAAGGATAGCATCATAATCAAGATCAAAAATAGCAACCCCCGCCCTAAACAGCTCGCCCCAGCGAGGGATCTCAATGGCGTCAGGGAACTGGTGACGTCAAGCGTCCGTTAGACGGCCGAAGCAGCGCTGGGTGGAGTGCGGACCACCGCACTGCTCACCCGTGCGGTCACCGGTGCGCAGAACGTAGGTACAGGGACCAACACCCCCACCCCGCTAACGCGCAACGTAACACTCACGAAGCTGCTGGGGGGAGGGGGTCTCACGAGTGTGCTGCTGCTGCTGGCGCTGTCCACCACTGGAGCCGCCCCTCTGCGCAGAGCCACCCCGACCAGCTCCACCACTGCCGCCTCCACTTCCTCCACCGCCTCCACCTCCGCCTCCTCCGCTCCCACCGCCGCCGCCGCCGCCTCCTCCGCCTCCACTGCCGCCACCGACGCCCCCACCCCTGCCACCACTCCCACCACCACCCCCACCCCCACCAGCGCCTCCACCGCCACCTCCACCGCCCCCGCCAGCTCCTCCAGCGCCCTTGCCCCCCTTGCCCTTGCTTGTGCGGCGTCTCCCGCTAGGGGCAGACGCAGCTCCGACCGACTCGAGGCCGACGAGGTCGGCCGCAGCAGCAGAAGCAACAGAGGGCAAGAGGGGGGAGGGGGAACACCCCTCAAAGAAGGGGGTACGAGGGTCACCACGAGAGGCTCCTACTGCGACTATACTCTTCTCTGCTGCCAGGAGGCGCTCCTTGAGGAGGTCGACGGTGAGTGAAGTGGGGCAAACAGAGAGGAAGTGGTCCCTGACCGAGCGAAGGGAGTCAGGGAGCTGGGTGACTATGTAGTAGAGGGTGATGTACATGGGGGGGGTTCTTGGCGCAGAACTCAGCAGGAAGTGCAGCGCGGTAGCGAGTGTCACTAGTGCGAAGGTGCGTAATAAGGTCAGCGACTGTGGGAAAGGCGGCGAGGTCAGGAAACAGGCACGGCAGCATGAGGCGGCTAAGGGCAGCAGTGGCAGGGGAAGAGTAGCGTGCAACTATAGCGTCGTACATGGTCTTAGCATTCTTGTACTGACTAAAATGCGCACGCTCAGTGGTCGGTAAGTGACGACGCACAGCAAGACGGGCAGCAGCATCGCGTGTGGCCCACTGTGAGCGAACAGTGCTGTCAGCATCAGCAGGCGGGGCAGGAGAGGCACCAGACGTGAGGTCGAACAGGGAGAGACCGTCTGCCCACGTAGGAAAAGTTGCAGATCATCGACCCAGACCTCAAAGTCAACAGCTCAACCCTCAGCATCAAAGGTAAGGACACTGGGGGTAGCCATGACACCAACAGCCTAGAGGTGAGAGCAGCAGGCTAGAGGTAGCGCAGTGGTAGTGGTGCTGCGCGGAAGTGCTCTTACCAGACCGGTTGGCCGCGGCTCGACGGCGGCGGCGGCTCGAAGGCGGCAGCGGCTCGGCGGCTCGGTGGCGGCTCGGTGGCGCGGCGGCTCGGCTGCTCGGCAGCTCGGCGGCGGCTCAGCGGTGGCGGCTCGGCCGTGGCGGCTCGACGGTGGTGGCGGCTGCTGCGGTTCGGCGGCTCGGCAGTGGCGACGGCGGCCGGGGCAGAAGCCGCAAGAGGCAGCGGCGGGGCCGCAAAGGGCGGCGACGAGGCCGCTAGAGTGCGGCGATGGGGCCGCGATGTCAGAATCCCAACCACTAGATCATTGGGATAAAAGGGCTTGTTTCAGTAGCGGGTCAGTGCGCCCATAACCCCCCAGGCAAACGCGCCTGTAACCCCCCCTAGGATCGATCGGGGATCTCACAGTGTAGCTCTACTGACAGCCCCCCACACTGGGAGGCCCAGGACTAAGCACAGTGGCAATGGCCAACATGTGCATACACCGGGATTCGAACCCAAGACCGCTCTGATACCATGTCAGAATCCCAACCACTAGACCATTGGGATAAAAGGGCTTGTTTCAGTAGCGGGTCAGTGCGCCCATAACCCCCCAGGCAAACGCGCCTGTAACCCCCCCTAGGATCGATCGGGGATCTCACAGTGTAGCTCTACTGACACGCGAAAGGGCGGCGATGGGGCCGCGAGAGGGCGGTGATGGGGCCGCGAGAGGGCGGCAACAGGGCCGCGTAAGGGCGGCGTCGAGGCCGCGAGGGACGGCGACAGGGCCGTAAGGGGCGGCGACGGGGCCGCTGCAGGCGGCGACGGGGCCGTAAGGGGGCGGCGACGGGGCCGCTGCGGGCGGCGACGGGGCCGCCGAGGGAGGCGACGGGGCCGCGGGGGGCGGCGACGGGGCCGCAAGGACGGTGACGGGGCCGTGAGGGGCGGCGACGGGGCCGCTGTGGGCGGCGACGGGGCCACCAAGGGCGGCGACGGGGCCGCTGCGGGCGGCGACGGGGCCACTGAGGGCGGCGACGGGGCCGCAAGGGCGGCGACAGGGCTGCAATGGGCGGCAACGGGGCCGCGAGGGGCGGCGACGGGGCCGCTACAGGCGGCGACGGGGCCGCTAAGGGCGGCGACGGGGCCGTTAAGGGCGGCGACGGGGCCGCTAAGGGCGGCGACGGGGCCGCTAAGGGGACGCGAGGGGCCGTGAGAGGGGCCTCTAAGAGGGCGCGACGCGACGGGAGGGCAGCCCACGGGGCGCGCCTCGGGCAGGGGCGACTCGCGCTCCGGGCAAGAAAAAAAAAATATTATCGAATTTCAGTGGTGGGCCCTAGGAAGCGCTCCCACTAGGGAACCTGCTCTGATATCATGTGAAAAAATGAGGAATGAATGATGAACTAGAAAATGAGTTGGGTACAAATATGAAACCCTAGAGAACTGTACCCCATACTGTCTACCCCATTATAGCCTAGACAGACTATAGTATATAATTTTGACAACAATTACTAGCCCCTCCTCCAAACTCAGCGGGTGTTGGACGCGATGAATTGAGGTACATACACACTTGTTTCTAAGGGGAGAGCCGTTTTTTAGGGTGAGTAGGTACATCGTGCCCTCCAGTGCTGTACGAGCAGGCTGGAGGAGTGGATTGTACAATGTCTGTATTTCACCCCAGTTACTTTGACTACACTTCGCTTCCGGGATGGTTGTGCAAGTGCAATCGCTACCAGGAGGGGGGTTACACTATACCAACTGATGCTACACTCTAACGGTACTGTTAAAATATATTTCTTATATAAACTGCTTGTAGCAGTAGTTAGTGTAGTGTTACATTGTTTGGTGGTGCACCTTGCTTGCTTTGCCTATATCCTTGTACCCTCTCTTTATTGAACCCACCTTTTTCTCCTTACTAAACTCCCTCGACCTTCTGGCCTAGGCTACTAAGCCTAGGCCCTACTCTTACTATCTCAACATGGTATTCAGAGCAGGTACCTTCCTACTGCCTTCCTTAACGGGCCCACCAATGTGCTTCCTCTGCCTATCGTCCTGCCGCGCGCTTCGGGCGCGCGGCGTATTTTTCTCGCCGTGTGCTCGGGGCGCACGGCAGTTTTCTGCCCGCCGTGCGCCCTGGGCGCGCGGCGTCTTCCTGCCCCGTGCGCGGCCTGCCCTCACGCCGCCTGCGCGCCTGCCTCACGTCCACGCGCGGGCCTGTTTTGCCCGCACGTACCCTCCACTTCGCGGCGCCCTGCGATGCGCCGCTCCTGCTCGTCGCGATGCACCTGCGGGACCCGGGCGTCGCCGCTCCTGCTCGTCGCGACGCCCCTGCAGGACCCGCGCGGCGTCGCCTTGCTCGTCGCGACTCCCCAGCGGGACCCGCGGGGCGTCGCCACTGCTCGTCGCGGCGCCCCCTGGACGTCGCCCCTGCTCGTCGCGGCGCCCCTGGGGCGTCGCCCTTGCTCGTCGCGGCGCCCCTTGGGCGCCGTCCCTGCTCGTCGCGGCGCCCCTTGGGCGCCGTCCCTGCTCGTCGCGGCGCCCTCCCCCCTGGCCACCGCCTCTGCCATGCACCAGCGCCGCCCCTGGAGCAGCTACCCCTGGACCCTGGACCAGCCGCCGCCGCCCCTGGAGCAGCCGCCCTTGGACCCAGAGCAGCCGCCCCTGGCCCCTGGAGCAGCCGCCCCCGGTGCAGCCGCCCCTGGACCTCCGCAGCCGCCCTTGGCCCCTGGTGCAGCCACCCCTGGAGCAGCTGCCCCTGGACCCTGGACCAGCCGCCGCCGCCCCTGAAGCAGCCGCCCTTGGACCCAGAGCAGCCGCCCCTGGCCCCTGGAGCAGCCGCCCCTGGTGCAGCCGCCCCTGGACCTCCGCAGCCGCCCTTGGCCCCTGGTGCAGCCACCCCTGTTGCAGCCGCCCCTGGACCCAGAGCACCCGCCCCTGGCCCCTGGAGCAGCTGCCCCTGGTGAAGCCGCCCCTGGACCTCAGCAGCCGCCCCTGGACCCCGCGGCTCCGACCCTGCAGCTGCATGCGCCGCCGCTCCTGGACTCGGTACGACTGCCTCCCTGTGCTGCCTGTTGCTGCCCGTGCCTGTGCTGCCTGTTGCCGCCCGTTGCTGCCTGTGCCTGTGCTGCCCGTTGCTGCCTGTTGCTGCCCGTGCCTGTGCTGCCCGTTGCCGCCCGTTGCTGCCCATGCCTGTGCTGTCCGTTGCCGCCTGTTGCTGCCCGTGCCTGCGCTGCCTGTTGCCGCCCGTTGTTGCCCGTGCCTGTGCTGCCTGTTGCTGCCCGTGCCTGTGTTGCCTGTTGCCGCCCGTTGCTGCCCGTGCCTGTGCTGCCCGTTGCCGCCCGTTGCTGCCCGTGCCTGTGCTGCCCGTCGCCGCCCGTTGCTGCCCGTGCCTGTGCTGCCCGTTGCCGCCTGTTGCTGCCCCTGCTCTGCTCCGCACTGTTGCCCAGCACGCGCGGCTGCCCTGCCCGTGCCTATGCTGCCCCTGCTCTTCCCCCTCCCCCTTCTTCGTCTCCCTGCTGCGCGTGCAGCCGTGGAACGGAGGCTATGGGGGTGGCGGGTATGGGGGTGATGGGTATGTGTGATCCCCTTCCCCTCCTCCTCCTTTCTCTCCCACTGCTGCAACTGCTGCTGGGGGGGGTGGGTGTGAGGGTGTGGGGGAGCTAGGGGAGAGGTGCTAGGGTTGTCGAGGAGTGTGGAAGGGGGATTTGGAGGACTGGGGAAGGTTCCAGGAAGCAGCCGCCTTGGAGCCAGCAGCTTCACCTACCAGCAGCTTCTCCTCATATAGTCCCTCCTCCTCACTTGCCCTCTCCTTCTGCTGCGCTTGGTGTACCCCTTCAGGGGGTGTCTCTGCATTAGCTTCCTGCTGCAAGCAGTTTAGGGGGTGTGTTCAAATATATTTCTTATATAAACTGCTTGTAGCAGTAGTTAGTGTAGTGTTACATTGTTTGGTGGTGCACCTTGCTTGCTTTGCCTATATCCTTGTACCCTCTCTTTATTGAACCCACCTTTTTCTCCTTACTAAACTCCCTCGACCTTCTGGCCTAGGCTACTAAGCCTAGGCCCTACTCTTACTATCTCAACAGGTACTTGGCACGCGCACACGAAGTTGGGACTTCGTCGCTCCTTTCCTTCAAATCCCAAAAAGGAATTTTGGGATGAAGGTCCCACACGCGGTACGACACTCTAAACTCCGTGCAATGCGGAGGGTCTAGACACCTAATGTCCCCGTGGGCTAGCGCGGAGCCTCTTAAAGTCAGAGGTAAGTCGCGCTTCCACCAGCTCTCCGCCTTGAGCACGTGCGCCCAGCGCGCGGGCGCGCGCACGGACACGCGGAAGAAGCAACGTTGCCCACGCAGACACGTGGCGCAACCTGAGCCGTGGATCACCACTCCCTAGGGGGAAGGGGATGAATTATCTGCGGAGACATATGCACATGCGAAGCAAGGGAGGGTGAGAAAAGGGTTGCAGAAGGGAATTTCTTCTACGAGGGTTGCATTGCATGAGAGTGATCTTCTGGGCGCCTTAGAAAATCTCCCTGGGAGAGGAGGTGATGGATAGTCTGCGGTGCGGAGCTTTATGAATATGCAAAGGGAGGGAGCACAGAGAAATGCGATGAGCGGAAAAGAGGAAGGCGAGGAGCGTGGACGACGTCAAACCTCGTCCGCCCATTTCACCGCGATTCTGGAATATTTTCCCTGTGTTGGAATTTTGGGATGATGCACTCGTTGCCAATTTTCGAGGAGCTTGGCTCGAAACTCATTTTTTCCCATGCAATTCAGGTTACCTAATCTTGGGTCGTTTGGGCCCAAAATGAGCCGGAATCACTCATCTATTCAGCTATTTCGACTCATTTTGGCCCGTTCCATGTGATTTGAAACTTATCTTAGTTTTTCTTCTAGGCGCCGAATGAATTACTATCTCAAATGTCTCACCTCCTGACAACATCCAGCATACTCGTCGTCGTCTAAGTTGCGCGCTGCCATCTGAAACGCCGGAAGCAACGCGAATGGCGGCAGGGCCAGTAGCGGCAGCGCCAGTTGTCGAAATATATTTGTCATGTTTTATAACTGCTTGTAGTTGTAGTTAGTGTAGTTATTTAAACTGTTGTTGGTGGTGCACCTTATTTGGTTTCTATGCTATATGTACCCTTGAACCTATAGTGAAACCATCACTTTTCTCCAATTGCTCTCTCAACTCACTCGATACCTCGCCTAGGGTAAAACCCACTCACACCTTAGTTCGGGCCTAGGCTACTAAGCCTAGGCCCTTCCTTTCAACTTACCTCATATTTTGACATGTTATCGGAGCTAATTACGACCTGGCCTGTGGGCCCGCCCAACGCTGAGAAAGTACGAACGAGAAGTGAATGACTATGAAAAAGAAGTGGGTACAAATAGGAAACCCTAATTGGGTTGTACCCCCTATGGGATACCCCACTATAGCCTACAGAAATAAGTAAGCTATATGTTCTGACACACCCCCATAGGCAAAGTGGGGGAGAACAAGGGGTCACAAGACCAGTCAAGCAAAGCAAAGCAAAGCTCAGGGTGGATCACAAAGTCACCACGCATTCCGAGCACAAGTTCAAAGGCCAGAAGGCCAGTTCACATGCAAGATCATATATAGAGATATACAAGAGTCAAGCAAGCAAGAGCAAGAGTATATATAGGTGAAGGTACAAGCAAGGTCAAGAGCAGAGCAAGTGAGGCAAGACAGGCACAAGACCCAACTGCGTGCAACAACGCTGATGATCACAAGGCGCAAGTGCCTTGGTGAAGACATCAGCAGTGTTGGCCTCAGAGGCCACGTACGCAAGTCGCAACTGTCCACGCTGCTGTAGCTCACGAGCAAGAAAGTAGCGGAGAGCAATGTGCTTCGTTCTGTGCTCCAGTCGCTGCTCTCGACACAAGGCCAGCATGGCCTTGTTGTCTACGTACAGGACTGGAGGAGAACGAGGCGGCTCTCCAAGGTCGGTCAGCAGGTAGGTGAGCCAGCGTAACTCCTGTGCAGCCATAGCCCCAGCGTAGATCTCAGCCTCACAACTGGAGCCGAGAACAGAAGACGAGCGGGTAGCCCGCCACGAGACAGAGCCGGAACCAAGGCTGAAGGAGTAACCCTGTGACGACCGCTGCGTAGCCTGGTCGTCAGCCCAAGAAGCGTCTGCGTGCCCAGTGAGGACCACTGGACTGCGCCCTCCAAGCACTAGCCCCATGCCCGACGTACTGCACAAGTAGCGCAACACCCTCTTTGCTGCAGCCATGTGCTCTGGTCGGTGTCTCCCAGGAGCAACAAAGCGTGCGAGAATGCTAAGAGGGTATGCGAGGTCAGGTCGTGTGCAGGTCATCAAGTACATGAGGCAGCCAACAAGCTCTGCAAACGGGCCACTCGACTCTACGGACTCATCCGAAGGCAGAGCTGAGAGTGAGTGGCGAGTAGGCAGAGGAGTGGCCTGAGGCGAGGAGTACGTGAAGCCGAAGCGCTGAAGGACCTGCTGCACCATGTGTGACTGAGTCAGGGTAATGGTGCGGCGTGCTCTATCCCGGGTGATCTGCAAGCCAAGGTAGCTGCGCAGTTCACCCAGGTCAGTGCACGTGTGTCTCTTCTGCAGCTCAGACTTCACGTAGGCGAGTCCAGCAGTGTCAGCTGTGGCAAAGACCAAGTCGTCGACGTACACGAGGATGTAGAACGGCGGCAGAGAGGTGTCGGTGCGCAGAAACAGCGACGGGTCGGCAGTAGAAGGAGCAAACCCAAGTGCCGCGAGCGTAGTCCTCAGTGTGTCGTGCCACTCACGTGGCGCCTGGCGGAGACCGTAGACTGGACGCCGGAGACTCCACTGGGTACCAGGAGGGAAAGACCCAGTGAAGCCAGGTGGGCGGCGCAGCCAGATCTCCTCGTGCAGGCTGCCCTGCAAGAAAGCTGTGCTGAAGTCGAGAGAGTGCAGCTCATAGTCACGGTGAGCAGCAACGTGCAGCAGAACCCGAAGAGTGGTCATCTTCGGGGTGGGGGAGAAGGTCTGGAAGTAGTCAACCCCCTGCCGCTGACTGAAGCCACGAGCCACGTAGCGCGCCTTGAAGACAGGCGGAGAACCCGGCGGCCGCTTCACCCTGAAAATCCACATGCCACTGACGATGTTCGCCCCAGGAGGGGGTACAGCGTCAACGTAGGTGCCTGTGGACTTCCAGGAAGCCATCTCTGCATCCATAGCTGCCTGCCACTGAGAGGAGTAGGGACCCTCTATCGCCTCCGCGTAAGAGCGCGGAGTCGGGATGTCTGGTGCATCCGGGTCTCCCTCAGGGGCTAGCAGTACAGACGCGAGACGAGGTGAAGCGGCAGCCAGACACTGGAACTCCTCCTGCTTGTCCTCAAGGACGTCCGTGCCAAGGGCACACTCACCCCCGACGGACGGAGGACAGGCGGACTCAGACTCAGTGACAAGACGAGCAGCGTAGTCGAGACGACAGCGCGCAGCAAAGTCGACAAGCTCAGTGACAAGGGCAGACGCAGCAGACGACTCGAAGGAAGGGTCAGTGACAGCAGTAGCAAGGAGACGCGTGACAGTAGGACTGGCAGCACGAAGAGAGTCCGACTCCGGGTCGGCAAGAGCAGGAAGAGAGGAAGCAGGAGGAGAAGGCAAAGGGGCACGCAGAGGAGCAGTGGACGGACGCAGCGACATCCGGTGCGTGCCAGGGACAGGAGGAGGACGCTGACGCGAACCGCGACCACTAGCGCGCGCAGGACGAACAGGCGACGCAGGACGAGACGCAGGCTCACGACGCTCAGTAAGACCTCCAGTCGGACCAGCGTAGGGAGAAGGAGCAGGCAAAGGGGAGGCAGGCTGTAGCTGTGGCTGTGACTGGACAGGCTGCGGACCCTCTACGGGAGGAGGAGAAGGTGTAAGACCAAGAACCTGCTGAAGGAGCGGAACGAAGTAAGGTCGGGGCCGCGCGGCGACGCTAGAAACAGCTGGAACAGCGCCAGCAGCCCCGGCCGGAGCACCCACTCCAGCAGCACCTCCAGCAGCACCACCAGAGGCCCCAGAAGCAGCACCAGGAGTACCCGCAGGCGGACCGCCAGCGGCAGGCTCAGCGACAACACCCTCAGCAGTACCAGCTCCAGGAGAACTCTCAGGCCCAGCAGCTCCAACACCCAAAGGACGAGCACCGTCGGGACGCGCGACAGCAGTACCCTCTGCAGCCGAAGAACCACCAGCACCAGCAGCACGCCTCCAGCGCCTGGCAAACCACTCACGCAGCTCCGGTGGGGAGAGTGGCTCCCGGCGAGACGAAGCACCCCCAGGCTCAGCACCCCCAGGCTCAGTACCCCCAGGCTCAGCACCCCCAGGCTCAGCACCCCCAGGCACAGCACCCCCAGGCTCAGCACCCCCAGGCTCAGCACCCCCAGGCTCAGCACCCCCAGGCTCAGCACCCCCAGCAGCACCAGAGTCCCCAGTGACCTCGACAGGCTCGACCGCGTCTACCTGGGACACACCTGAAGGGGCAGGACCCTGAGGGGGGAGGGGGACTACCGGGGGGGGGCCTGGGACCAAGAAGAGCGGGGGTGGGGGGAGGGACGGAGTGCGGTAGGGGAAGAGGCGGTAGTAGGGTACCGACTCGTCGAACGTGACGTCCTGGGAGGACAGAACACGTCGAGAGGTGGGGTGGTAGAACTGCCACCCAGGGGCGTCGGGGGGGAACCCCAGGAAGACGCAGGGAGCAGCGCGAGGGGACAGCTTGTCCGCAGACAAGTCGCGGACAAACGCCCGAGATCCCCAGACCCGGAACGCCGACGCATCGCCAACCTTCCCCGTCCACATCAAGACTGGGGACATCGCGGGTCGAGAGACCCGGGGGTGAAGGTTGATCTGATGCGCGGCGTACCTGACCGCAAACGGCCACAGAAAATGGGGGGCAGCCGCATGCATCATGGACGTACGAGCGACGTCCATGACCATGCCAATGCGGCGCTCAGCAATCCCATTCTGCTGTGGTGAGTCCGGAAGCGTGAAGGTCTGACGAATGCCTCGCGCACGACAGTAGGCACTCAGGAGGCCAGAGGAGAACTCTCCGCCTCTGTCCGAGTGCAGACGCAAAACAGGAAAGTCAGAGCCAAAGCTCCTCCGAAGCTGGAGACGAGCTGCGCGGATCCAAACGATCAACACCTCAGTGACATCACCCTTGCTGCGCAAGGGGAAGACTGTGGTGTAACGCGAGTAGTCGTCAACCACCAGCAGGAAGTAGCGCTCCTGACCCTGTCCACAGACGCGGGCTGGGCCCCACACGTCCATGTGAAGCGTCTGCAACGGGGCCTCTGTCGGAGGAAACTAGGAGGAGTGAGGGGCAGCACGCTGGCGCCCCTCGACACAGGGGACACAGGCAGGGCCAGGGCCCGGAGGAAAGGGAGGTAGGGACCGGGGAAGACCAGACACAAGGACTCGCGAGGCCATGCCTCTGAGCCGAAGCAGAGAGGGGTGGCCAAGGCGGTGGTGCCAGAGGAGGGTCTCGTGAGACAGACGACGACACGAGCAGGGGGCAGACTCAGGATCGGACCTGGACGCTGCAGCAAACACCTGACCAGACGAAGGGACCCTACCAGACGTAGTACCTGGAGGAGAAGCAGTGGTCAGTGTGTACAGGCTCGACCCTGGCCGACGTGTGAACGTAGCCAGGTGGCGACCTGTATCCGCCTCAGTGCAGTGAGTCACCCGCTGACGAGCAGGGGTGAACTGGTGGACACCCGCATCCTGGAGGTCAGCACCACTCACCAAGTTCGTCGAGAACGAGGGGAGGTAGAGACCAGTCAGGGTGCTAGAGGGGGCCGCCGGACACGGGAGGACAGTGGAGAAGCGAGACAGGACAGGCCCCCCAGAGGGGTCAGCCAGGGACACCGCAACCGGCCGACTCAGTGGCGTGAGAGTGGTGCGGTCCCGAAAGAAGGAGCGAGACGCTCCAGAGTCAAGGGTGAAGGTGTGAGAGGCCGAAGCCGACACAGTACCTGAGAGGGCAGACTCACCAGCACCTGAGAGCACAGACGCACTGGCACCTAGAGCAGCAGCCTCACTAGTACCTGACGCGGCAGTACCAATGCCCGGGTCGGGCGGGAAACACCGGTAACAGTCATCCTCATCACTACCAGTCACAGCATACATAGCAGAGAGAATAGCATCAAAGTCAAGATCATAAATGGCTACACCAGCCCTAGACAGTTCCCCCCAGCGGGGGATCTCAGCGGCCTCCGGAAACTGCTGACGCCAGGCGTCGGTCAGGCGGCCAAAGCAGCGGCGCGCTGTGTGGGTGCCTCCACACCTCTCCCCCGCACGGTCGCCGGAGCAAAGAACGTAGGGGCAGGGACCAAACGCACCACCACGCTGACGCTGCAAGTACCACTCACGGAGCTGCTGAGGGGCGGGGACGGTGCGAGACCGCTGCTGCTGCTGCTGCTGCTGCTGGCGCTGACCACCCCCAGAGCTGCTCCGCTGGGACGAGCCACTCCGACCCCCGCCGCCTCCGCCACTCCCGCCTCCACCGCCACTCCCACCTCCACCGCCACCCCCGTCTCCACCGCCACCGCCCCCACCGGTACCCTCGCCCCCGCCTCCTCCGCTGCCGCCTCCGCCGCCACCTCCGCCTCCACCTCCTCCACCGGTACCCCCACTCCCGCCACCACCTCCACCGCCACCCCCACTCCCCCCGCCACCCCCACCTCCTCCGCCACTGCCTCCTCTAGATCCACCCGCTCCCTTGCCCCCCTTGCCCTTGCCAGAGCGGCGTCTGCCGCTGGGGGCAGACGCCGCACCGACCGACTCAAAACCAGCGAGGTCGGCCGTAGCAGCAGAGGCGACAGAGGGCAGCAGGGGGGAAGGAGAACACCCCTCAAAGATGGGGGTGCGAGGGTCACCCCTAGAGGCCCCTACAGCGACTATACTCTTCTCAGCCGCTAGCAGGGACTCCTCAAGGAGGTCGACAGTGAGGGTGGTGGGACAGACAGCGAGAAACTGGTCCCTAACGACACGAAGGGACTCAGGAAGACGGGTGACGAGAAAGTAGAGAGTGATATACATGGGAGGAGGGTTTGCGGCGCGGAACTCAGCAGGAAGGGCAGCGCGGTAGCGAGCGTCACTAGTGCGGAGGTGGGTAACGAGGTCAGCGACAGTGGGAAAGGAAGCGAGGTCAGGGAAGAGAAACGGTAGCATGAGGCGGCTAAGGGTAGCGGAGGAAGGAGAGGAGTAGCGTGCAACTACAGCGTCGTACAAGGCCTGAGCGGTCTTGCACTGACTAAAGTGGGCACGCTCAGAGGAAGGGAGGTGGCGACGCACAGCAAGACGTGCAGCAGCATCGCGGGTCGCCCACTTGGAGCGAACGGCAGAGTCAGCATCAGCAGGCGGGGCAGGGACAGCTCCAGAGACAAAGTCAAAGAGAGAGACCTCATCTATCGCATCACACAGTAAGTACAGCTGCAGGTCTTCAATCCAGACGGCAAAGTCAATGGCCCTCCCCTCAGCGTCAAAAGTAAGAACATTGGGGGTGGCCATGGCAGCAGCTGAAAGTCTCACCGGGCTGGAAGAGTCGGGTAGGTCAGCAGCAGAGGAACACAGCTCAGGGACAGCAGCACGGCTCCTCAGGTGGCTCGCGTGGCTCAGGCGGCTCGGGCGGCTCGGGCGGCTCGGGCGGCTCGCGCGGCTCGGGTGGCGTAGGGGCTGACGGGCGGCGCGGGCTGCTGGGGCTGCTCACGTGCAGTACGGCGGGCTGCAGCAGGGCCGGTGGTGGGCTGTAGCAGGGCCGGTGGCGGGCTGTAGCAGGGCCGGTGGCGGGCTGCAGCAGGGCCGGCGGCGGCTGTAGCAGGGCCGGTGGCGGGCTGTAGCAGGGCCGGTGGCGGGCTGTAGCAGGGGCCGGTGGCGGCTGTAGCAGGGCCGGTGGCGGGCTGTAGCAGGGCCGGCGGCGGGCTGTAGTAGGGGCCGGTGGCGGCTGTAGCAGGGCCGGTGGCGGGCTATAGCAGGGGCCGGTGCGGGCTGTAGTGGGGCCGACGAGGGGCCGAAGTGGGGCCTAGGCGGGCCGGCGGGCTGTAGGCGGGGCCGACGCGGCGGGCTGTAGCAGGGGCCGGTGGCGGGCCTAAGCGGGGCCAGCGCGGGGCCGACAGGGCGTAGGTGGGGCCGACGCGGGGCCGAAGAGGGGCCTAAGCGGGGCCGACGGAGCCTACGCGGGGCCGACACGGGGCCGAGACGGGGCCTGGGCGGGGCCTACGCGGGGCCGACGAGGTGTACGCGGGGCCGACGAGGTGTACGCGGGGCCGACGAGGTGTACGCGGGGCCGACGAGGTGTACGCGGGGCCGACGAGGTGTACGCGGGGTCGACGAGGTGTACGCGGGGTCGACGAGGGGTACGCGGGGCCGACGAGGTGTACGCGGGGCCGACGAGGTGTACGCGGGGCCGACGAGGTGTACGCGGGGTCGACGAGGGGTACGCGGGGCCGACGAGGGGTACGCGGGGCCTACGCGGGGCCGACGAGGGGTACGCGGGGCCTACGCGGGGCCTACGTGGGGCCGACGAGGGGTACGCGGGGCCTACGCGGGGCCGACGAGGGGTACGCGGGGCCGACGAGGGGTACGCGGGGCCTACGCGGGGCCGACGAGGGGTACGCGGGGCCGACGAGGGGCCTAAGCAGGGGCCGACGAGGGGCCTAAGCGGGGCCGACGAGGGGCCTAAGCGGGGCCGACGAGGGGCCTAAGCGGGGGGCCGACGAGGGGCCTAAGCGGGGGGCCGACGAGGGGCCTAAGCGGGAGCACGACGGGAGGGGCGACTCGGAGGGTCGCTAAAAAAAATGCGCGCCTCGGGGCGCGCTTCGGTGGGCCCTAGGAACAGGCCCTAGGAAGGGACCTGCTCTGATTCCATGAGAAAGTACGAACGAGAAGTGAATGACTATGAAAAAGAAGTGGGTACAAATAGGAAACCCTAATTGGGTTGTACCCCCTATGGGATACCCCACTATAGCCTACAGAAATAAGTAAGCTATATGTTCTGACAAACGCTTCCGCTATGATTTTTCGGTCGCGCGCCTAGGGCGCGTGACGATTTTTACCTTGTCCCGCCCACGGGTGTGTGACTCCTACTCTGCCCGTCGCGCGCCCCGTGGCACGCGACGGTGCCCTTCAACTGCCCATCGTGCGCCCCGTGGCACACGATGGTGCCCTGCTCGTCGTGCGCCCCTAGGCACACGATCGGGCCCTCTTTCTTCTCCTACCCGTCGTGTGCCCCGTGGCACTGGCACGCGACGGGCCTTTCCGCCCCTGCTCTCCCTGAAGCCGCCCCTGGCCCATCTGCACCGACACCTTTTCTCCGCTCTGCGGCTTTCTTCCCGCCCACCCCCTCCTCCTTTGTCTCCCTGCAGCCGTGGGGAGGAGGGTATGGGGGTGGAGGGTGTTGGAGTGTTGGGTCACCTCTCTCCCTTCCCCTCCTCCTTCTTTCAGTCCCACCGCTGCAGCTGCCGCTGGGGGGGGAGGGTGTGAGGATGTGGGGGAGCAGGGGGAGTGGTACCGGGGTGGCGGGTGTGAGGCAACATGCAGCCGTCCCTCCACCACTCCTCACTTCCCCCCCTTCTCTGCTGCTCTTGCAGCAGTGTGGGGAGGGGAAGGAGGAGGGTGAGGAGATGGAAGGGGTACCTGCTGTTGCTTGCTATTCTTTTGAATGGCGTAACTACATATCTACCTACAAGCATTATGGGGGCGTGTCGAAATATATTTGTCATGTTTTATAACTGCTTGTAGTTGTAGTTAGTGTAGTTATTTAAACTGTTGTTGGTGGTGCACCTTATTTGGTTTCTATGCTATATGTACCCTTGAACCTATAGTGAAACCATCACTTTTCTCCAATTGCTCTCTCAACTCACTCGATACCTCACCTAGGGTAAAACCCACTCACACCTTAGTTCGGGCCTAGGCTACTAAGCCTAGGCCCTTCCTTTCAACTTACCTCATATTTTGACACCAGTAGCGGTACTAGGGCCACTAGTAGCGGCGGCACCGGTGACGGTGTTACCATCCCCTTTTGCGTCTAAATTGTAGGCGACAAGTAGCGGTTTTCGCGGCGGCAGGGGGAAAAGACGGCCCCATCCACCGCGGAACCTTCCGCCTGCTCACCCTGCTGCCGCCAATCCCGCCACGCTCATGCTTTCCAGTCCCTCATCGGTTCTGGTGAACCATGGCGGTAACGATTCGGCTATAACGAGTACAAGGAGGCACAGGTTGACGAAAACGAGTTTGTAGTGAGACCAGTCCATAGAATAGATTGATCGATGGCCCCTCTCCTCGTTTGTAGAACGTCCCGTTTTTATCCCGAAAGTTGTCAGCATGTGCGAAACTACACGAGAGACGCGCGACATGTGTGACACTGACGACGTTGGTGACGGCACAGGGAGTGCATGCGATGATCGCGAACTGAGCTGTGATGTGTGCGACACAGAGTCCGCTATCAAAGTGCGAGTTTCTAGACCACTCGAGTGATATACGTGCTTGTTCAACCAACCCATGACTCCTATCACAGGCACCAGTTATGAACAGGGACAGAATAGCGCCTCGAGAATAACCTATTAGGTCTGACACACAGTTGTCAGATATGACAATCTTCTCAACACACTTGGCGAGTAAAGCTTGACTTGAAGCTATTAAAAATAGAGCAAGATTCTTGGACTCATGCACTTGGGTGAAACGGAGAACTGGCAAGGAAGGCAGCTGATAGTAGATTAGTACTAGAGTTCGAATCCGAGCTAGAATCAATGCAGCTGATGATAACGATAACGAAAACTCTCGGCGGTCGTCGACGCCATTTGTGCTGATTGAAACACCAATGGCCCCTCGCTTCATGATCAGAACACTTTCTCCTAAGTGCGATGTGCACTGCTCAATCACTTGATTTTCTAGGGTTGGGTATCGAGATGAACTTTTGTGCTTGATTATTGCTGCTTTTCGAGAACCAACACCAACTCGTTATCGAAGGGCTATTTGGAATCGGACCCCATATTTTTCTGGATTTCTTGTCAACGCGAATACTCACCGTCGATTAAACTATTTCTGTTGGGAGAAAACCAACTTCAAGGGCGACGATGACTATACAACTTGGATGGATGGATCCTGAAAAACCAAGTTCAAGTAGTTTGCAATGCAAGTGTGGCGAGTTTCGTGATTTGTCGGCTTGACAAGCACCACGGGCAGAACCATCCAAACCGTTTATTTTGTCAGAACCGTCTTTCTTACGAGACGCGCTTGGCGCCCGAGCTGCATTCTCGGGCACACCGCTAACGTGCCCGGGGGCCGGCCTGGCTAGGGGGGGATTAGCCATAGATAGCCCGTCAGCTTGGTGCTTTTGCTTCCCACTTCCGACGACGCGCCGCAATACATCACCCCTGCCGGCCAGGAAAAATGAATAGCCCACTCAATAGCCTAGGGGTGGTTGGTATGTAGGAGGCCACACGTACAGTGCACAACATAACTAGTGCACATTCTCTATATGAGATAGTATGCAGTAACAATACATTCGGGGATGCCATTCTAGCCTTTAAGTTATTCCAACACTCTTCTTACTTCCTGCAGGCATGATACATGGGTCTTTCTTGATGACTCTGCACAAGTCAGCGCAAGACTGTACTGACGTGGCAATTTATTCGTCAGAAATTAACTGCCATTTCACCAGTCTGGCAGTAGGTGATGTTCATCTTGTTTTTTGTCGATCTCGTCCTTCACGAGAGATAGATGTGTTGTGTTTCGTGTGGTTCACAAAGCCGGGCTTGTTGGCGATCTGGATTTCACTCTGATTATATGTTGACCGACTCGTTCATCGTTACTTTCGGTTCCTGTAGGAGATCAATCAAATCAAGTCCTTCGCGAGCAGCTGCACTAGCGGCGATAAATTTGGCTTCGACTGACAAGAGGGCAATGTGTTCTTGCATTTGTGATTTTTAGGCAATGGCTACAGCAGGTTCAAGCCGAATGAATCTAGTGAATGAGTGTTTGGTGGTAATATTCCATGCGTAATCAACATCAGTGTGCCTTTGAATTAGAGAGAAGAAATTACATTTGTGAGAGTCTAACGTCGTGCTACAGATTAAGTGTTGTAGAACTCATCGTAGGTCCACCATAATCTCCCCACCAGGTTGGCGCAGGGACTGTGCGAGCTTCATTGCGACGTATGATAGATACGGAGGCAGGTTTTGGCGGCGAATAGCAAGCAACCAATTTGCTACTAGTAGAGGCAATGATTGGCCACAGAGAGGGTGTAGTGTTGGGGGTGTATCCAGGCGGTGGAGTGCGGAATAATGTGCTAAGACTGATGGGAGCGATCCCAAAATCTCTTCGCATGTTGTTTTTGCGCAAAGGCAGAGAGGTGGATGCTGACTGGGAATTGTTGAGGCCGAGGAACTGGGTGACTGAATGGGAGATAGTTCCATCCAACTTGTTCTGAATCCTACTCTCGAAGAGATTGAAGAGCTCTGCGCTGGTCTCGAGCTCGATAAGGATGGTGTGCAAATACAGTTGCTACAAGCGTGGTGCCTGTTCTATGCCGTAAATGGACACATGAAGCATGCACACACTGAATTCGCCTTCTTTGAACGCGAATGGCTGCTCCACAATGATTATCGCGCGATGAGCGTATAGAGAACAGCATTGGAGACATCAATCTGGCTAAGGCCGATGTGTTTAACGGCGGTGGTGCAAAGGAGGTTGCGGATTGAGGTGTGGCGTCCAACAAGAGCGATTTTTTTTTTCGTAGTTGATGTACTGGGTTTGTCTCAAGGAGTACGCGGAACGGAATGGCGAAACTAGAATGTGAAGAGGTACAAGTATGCAACCCTAACAACTGTACCCCTTAGTAGGTACCTCACTATTGCCTATAATGTTATTACATTTTTACCCCCATAGGCTAAGTGTGGGACATCAAAGAGACAAACAAGCGACAGCAATGGTCACAAGACCTGTCAAGTGCAAGTAACAAAACAAAGCTCAGGGTGGCGCTCAGAGTCGCCACACACTCCGAGCACAAGCAAGTGGCCACAAGGCTAGTTCAAGAGTTTACTAGTATATATAGAGGCAAAACAAGAAAAGCAAACAGCAAGCTACAGCAACCGAGGGCCAACCTCAACAAGCCCTAGCCGCACACAGAACCTGTGCCCGTCACCAAGCGCCAAGGCCTTGGTGAAGACGTCGGCAGTGTTGGCCTCTGAGGCCACAAAGTCCAAGCGTGCCTGGCCGCTTCGCTGCAACTCTCGCAGGAGAAAGTACCTCAAGTCAATGTGCTTCACTCTGCTCTCTAGTCGAGGCTCTCGACAGAGGAGGATCATGGCCTAGTTGTCAGCGTATAAGGTCGGTGCAGAGCTCGGCCAGTCACCAAGGTCGTCGAGCAAGAAGGTCAACGAAGCTCATGTGTCGCCATGGCACCAGCGTAGGTCTCTGCCTCTGCACTGGACGAAGCCACTGACGACGACCGTGTAGACCTCTACGATATAGCACCAGCAACCAGACTGAAGCAGTAACTCTGAGTCGAAAGCTGAGTCTCCACATCGTCAGCGTAGGAAGAGTCGCAGTGACCGGTCAACCCAACTGGCTGAGTCCCTCCAAGCACAAGCCCTATGCCTGATGTAGTCGCCTAGTACTTCGCCCCCCTCACAGCAGCTGTCGAGTGAACAAGACGGTGTCTCCCAGTCGCAACAAAGCGAGAGAGGATGCAGAGGGGAAAGGCGAGGTCCGACCGAGTAAATGCCATTGGGTACATTAGGCAGGCCACAAGCTCTGCGTAGGGACATATGGACTCAAAGGGCTAGTCGGGAAAAGGGCCAGTGAATCAGCGGTCAATAGCAAGAGGAGTGGGCTGGGTGGTGGAGAATTGAAACTCGAACCGACGAAGGACCTGCTGCACCATGTGTAAATGTGTCAATGCGATGGTGCGAGCGGCTCTGTCCTTGGTGATCTGCAAGCCAATGTAGCGCTGTAGTTCACTGAGGTCCGTGCACGTGTGTCTCTGTAAAGAAACTAAGTACAGGTAGGCTTAGGAGCCATAGTTATGGTAGCTTAGTAGCTGAGGTTTTAGGGTTCAAGGGGAATATCGAGTGAGTTGAAAAGGAGAAAAGGATGGTTTCACTATAGGCTCAAGGGTACAAATATGAAAGAAGAGAAGAAAGGTGCACCACCTAACCAGAAAGATAACTACACTAAGTCTACATTGCAGGCAGTTAGGAAGTGATGTATACAATTACATTCTGACACACCCCCTAACTACCTGCAGTGAAGAACCATGTGCAGAAACACCCCGGGAAGGGGTACACCAAGCAGAGCGCAGCAGACGGAGAGGGCAAGTGAGGAGGAGGAGGGACTATGAGAGGAGAGGAGGTGGTGGGCGGCAGCTGAAGCTGCTGGCACACGGCGCAACAGGAGCAACTGGCACACGGGCAACTGGAGCAACTGGCACACTGGCAACTGGAGCAACTGGCACACGGGCAACTGGAGTAACTGAATCCGCGGCTAGACGAGCGACAGGAGTAACTGACTCACGGGCGACTAGAGCAACGGGCTCACGGGCGACTGGAGCGACGGGCTCATGGGCGACTGACGCAACGGTCTCACGGGCGACTGGAGCTGCTGACTTCACGGCGGCCACCTCCACTCAACCTCCCCTACCTGTCCCACACCCCTTTCACACCCCTTGCCGCACCCCTTGCCGCACCCCTAGTTTCACTCCCCCTCGGCTCCCACACATCCACCCCCCTTCAGCGGCAGCTGCAGCAGTGGGAGACGAAGTAGGAGGA
Organism: Closterium sp. NIES-65; assembly: GCA_948144175.1. NCBI lineage: Eukaryota > Viridiplantae > Streptophyta > Zygnematophyceae > Desmidiales > Closteriaceae > Closterium > Closterium sp. NIES-65. Next base: position 78,315 of record CANXME010000245.1, read on the forward strand.
GGAGGAGGGGAAGGGTAGCACCCACACGCATCACCCCCACACCCGCCACCCCCATACCCTCCCCCCACGGCTGCACAGGGTCCAGGAGCGGCGTCGCGGGCAGCTGCAGGGTCGGCTCCTGCAGGGGCGGCTGCTCCAGGGGCTAGGGGCGGCTGCTGCAGGGGCGGCTGCTCCAGGGGCGGCTGCTCCAGGGGCCAGGGGCGGCTCCTGCAGTGGCGGCTGCTCCAGTGGCCAGGGGCGGCTGCTGGTGCGGCTGCTCCAGGGGCCAGGGGCGGCTGCTGCAGTGGCGGCTGCTCCAGGGGCCAGAGGCGGCTGCTGCAGGGGCGGCTGCTCCAGGGGCGGCTGCTCCAGGGGCCAGGGGCGGCTCCTGCAGTGGCGGCTGCTCCAGTGTCCAGGGGCGGCATCGCTGGTGCAGAGCAGGCCCGCGCGTTGCTGCAAAGCAGGCGCGGGCGCAGGGGAGGCAGAGGCGGCGGTCAGGGGGGGGTGCGCCGCGACGAGCAGGGACAGCGCCCCGCGGGTCCCGCAAGGGCGTCGCGACGAGCAGGAGCGGCGACGCACGGGTCGCGCAGGGGCGTCGCGACGAGCATGAGCGGCGCCTCTGCAGGGCGCCGCAAAGGGCAGGGTACGGGCGGGCAGAACAGGCCCGCGCGCGGACAGGAAGACGCTGCCGTGCTCCCCGAGCACACGGCGGGCAGAAAATCGCCGTGCGCCAAAAGGCAGCGGAAGCATGGGCCCACAGGCCAGGAGTATAAATGCTCTGATAGCATGTAAAGAAAATAAGTACAGGTAGGCTTAGGAGCCATAGCTATGGTAGCTTAGTAGCTGAGGTTTTAGGGTTCAAGGGGAATATCGAGTGAGGTGAAAAGGAGAAAAGGATGGTTTCACTATAGGCTCAAGGGTACAAATATGAAAGAAGAGAATAAAGGTGCACCACCTAACAAGAAAGATACCTACACTAAGTCTACATTGCAGGCAGTTATAAAGTGATATATACAATTACATTCTGACAGTCTCTTCTACAGTTTGGATTTCACCTCAGCCATAGCTGGCCTGTCTGATGTAGCAAGGACCAAGTCGTCGATATAGACATGTATAAAGAAAGCAGTGGAACCATCACGAACAAACAACAACGAGTTGGCTCAAGAAGGAGGAAACCCAAGGTCACAAAGCGTGGAGAGAAGAGTATCGTACCACTCATGGGGTGACTCGTGGAGACTGTAGAATGGTCGCCTCAAGCTCCACATGGGCGATGTTCGGCAGCCAAACGCCGGACCACTTGGGAGGGGGTTTGAGGGGGGGATACAAATGCCGGGCCTCCAGGTTCAACCTGTACAAACCAGGCAAAACACTTCGGTCAGACCCAAAATTTTTGAAAAGCATGTCAAACGTGAGCCTAAAATGCGACGCGAACACCATGCTAGATAGTAACCCGCGCCGCATCCTCCCCCAAATTCTCCCCCATGGCGGAAAAACTCCGCCCTAGGGCCCATGGAATCCAATTTGCACTCCCGTGAAAGGCCTCATCCACAGGGGATGTAAATTGGATTCCCTCATCCACGCAATTTGTTTACGATTTTACCCAACACTCTAGAATAACGAGTACTGCTGTCACTAGAGACGTATTGCAAAAACGGATATTTAGAACCTTAAATTTGATTAAGACATTTAGAACCTTAAATTTGATTTATGGTGTTAAAAGAGTTTCTGAAACGATATACCCAAACAAATCGCAACAGTAAATCCAAGCAGGGAGAAGAAAAACTGTTCAGCACGTAAAGTTTCGTTTCGTGCGGCTGCAGTTTCGTGAGCCCCGATTTCCCGCATCGCTCGTCCGCGCCTTCCCCCCCATACTTTCCGCTTGCGCCTGGACGCCGGACTTGGAGTCAACGCTGGTTGACTCTAAGTTGACCAGCCCAAACTAGAAACCCTAGGTTCGAATTTGGATTCTCCCCCCTCCCCCTCGCTGTATTCCGTGTGTTGCCGAACATCGCCTTGGTCCCATGTGGGAAGGTGTCCGTGTCAGTAGATCTGCACTGTGGATGCCTGATTGATCCTGGAGAGGGTTACAGGCGCGTTCGCCTGGGGGGTTATGGGCGCACTGACTCGCTACTAAAACAAGCCCTTTTATCCCAATGGTCTAGTGGTTGGGATTCTGACATGGTATCAGAGCGGTCTCGGGTTCGTTTCCCGGTGTATGCACATACCGTCACCCCCCGGATATAAGCGCCACCCTAGGATAAGCGCCTGGCGCTTCTAATTGGCATATGGCGCTTATATCCCCTCCTCGATTATAAGCGCACCCCCTGAAAAAACAAGTTTTATTATAAGCGCACGTAAACTTTAATATTTGAAATGTGTACAAAACGTTGTAACGATTTTTACTTTAGCAGGCAGATATGTTGCAGATTCGGTTCCCTTCACATTCGGACCCTGCACTGGATGCGGGTCCAGTCAGCAAGAGCTGTCAGGAGCTGGATGTGAGTCAGATTGGGTGTGTCTCCCAGCGTACGCGAGAATTTCACAGACGACCCCATGTAACTTCGACTCGATTGAAAGGGCAAGCACGAGACCTACAGTTTGGTGTTTAAAAATATAAAAAAATATAGATGTCATTTTATAAACGCCGGCGCTTATAAATTTACTCGATTATAAGCCCACCCCCCTGAAAAAACCTGTTTTATTATTGCCCCCCATGGGGGTATATCCGGGGGGTGACGGTATAGACCGTTGCCGCTGTGCTTAGTCCTGGGCCTCCCAGTGTGGGGGGGTGTCAGTAGATCTGCACTGTGGATGCCCGATTGATCCTGGAGAGGGTTACAGACGCGTTCGCCTGTGGGGTTATGGGCGCACTGACCCGCTACTGAAACAAGCCCTTTTATCCTAATGGTCTAGTGGTTGGGATTCTGACAGTCTGTGAAGCTAGGAGGACGCCGCAGCCAGATCTCCTTGTGTAGGCGGCCCTGGAAAAGCGCAGTGGAGAAGTCAGGGGATTGCAGCTCGTAGTTTCGCTGTGCTGCTACGTGCAAGAACACCAGAAGAGTAGTCATCTTCGGAGTCGGGGCGAAGGTTTGGAAGAAGTCAACTCCCTCACGCTGTCTGAAACCCCTAGCCACGTAGCGCGCCTTGAACACTGGCGGTGATCTTGGTGGCCGCTTCACCTTGAAGAGTCACATGCCACCAACAACGTTCACCCTGGGAGGGGGAATTGCGTCGACGTAGGTGCCTGTGGTTCTCCAAGACGCTAACTCTGACACTGAGAAGCCCACTCCCCTGACACTGCCTCACGGAGCGTGCAAGGAGTCGGAATGTCAAGGGCACCGGGGCCTCCCTTAGGGGAAAGCAACCATAGAGAGGGAGAAGCGGTTGCCAAGAACTCCAGATCAAACTGCTTGTCCTCTAGGACGTCACAGCCAAGGGCAAACTCACCCCCGGTAGACAAAGGACGGGCAGGCGGAGCAGCCACTACACGCGTGGCAAAGTTTAGGCAGCGGGTGGAAGCAAAGTCAGCGAAAGCGGCAGTAAGAGCCGAGACAGACGAAGAAGAGGCACGAGGGTCGGTGACAAGAGGGGCGAGAACAAGCGAGACAACAGGATGAGTAGCACAGTAGTAGGCAGTGGTAGGGTGAGAGGAGACAGTGAGAGACGACGCAGGTGGTGACAGGAGAACAGACACAGGTGCAGCACGAGGAGGACTAGAATGAAGCAAGTTAGTGCAGAGGTCATAAAGAGGAGACGAGGGACGAGCACGCGGAGGACAATGAGTGGTCCAGACGTGCGGGAGAACAGGAGGAGGCGACTGTGACTGAGGAGGAGAGAAACGTAGGGCCGTACGTGGAAGGAGACTGAGAGTGCACAGGAGGAGCGGAGGGAAGACCAAGGGTCCGAAGGCCACTCATTGGTGGAAACAGCCACTGCAAAAAAGTGGCGGCTGCGGCGAACACTACTGCTGCTGCTCCTGCAGGTTCGACTGTTGCAGCTCCTGCCTCACCTGCTCCAACTGCTCCTGCTCCAACCGCTCCTGCTCCTCACGCTCACGGCGGCGAGTTGCCTGGAGACGTGTGTTGTGACGGTGGGGAGGCGCAAGAGTAGTGCCTCCAGCTCCAGCCTCCTCGGAACTAGCACCTCCTGTGCAAGTACCTCCTGCTCCCACACCCCCAGAATTAGCACCTCCAGTGCCAGCACCTCCAACTCCAGCACCCCCAAAAATGGCACCTCCAACGCCAGCACCTCCAGCTCCACCACCCCCAGAACTAGCACCTCCAGCGCCAGCACCTCTAGCTCCACCACCCCTCGAACTAGCACCTCCAGTGCCAGCACTCTAGCTCCAGCACCCCTCAGAAGAGCACCCCTAGAACGAATATCTCCATTGGCAGCACCTCCAGCTCCAACACCCCCGGAGTCCACAGTAACCTGTCGCGGAAGTGCCGAAGGCTGCTGAGGGGACTGTGAGGAGGACTGCGGGGAGGGAGACGCTACCTGACGCGCGCCCGAGGGTAGAAGGGTAGACGGGGCACAACTAGGGGGGGCGGGGGTACCGGAGGAGCGGGAGCAGGAGGAGGAGTGGGGGTGAGGAAAAGAGGAGGGGGGGGAACCAGGAGACCTCGACAGGGTTACCGGGTATAGGAAGACACAAACTCATCAAACTGGATGTCACGGGAGTCGAGGAACTAGTGGAGGGGTGGGTGGTAAAACTCAAAGTCAGAGGAGTCCACTGGGAAACCAAGGAAGATGCAGGGGATGGCGCGAACCGAGAGCTTATCCTCAGAGGTGTCACGAACAAGCGCAAGGAAGCCCCAGACATGAAACTCCGACGCAACACCATGGGACCCGGTCCAAAGACTGGTCGGTGAAGCCCCTGATCATGAGACACGAGGCCACAGGTTCAGCTGGTGGGAGGCGTAGCAAACTGCGTAGGGCCACGGAAAATGGGGCGCACTCGCATGGATCATGAAAGTGCGGGCGATATCCATGACCAAGCCAATGCGACGCTCAACAACCCCATTTTGTTGTGGTGACTCTAGAAGCGTCCAGGACTGTGTGATGCCCTGCTCGCCGCAGAACCTTGCAAGTACGCCTGGGCGGAACTCACCCTTACGGTCAGAGTGGAGACAACGGACATGACTACCACGAGTGCCCTCAGTGGCCAGAAGCCACCGGATCAACAAAGAAGTCACCTCAGACTTCTTCGCAAGAGGAAATATTGTGGTGTACCTGGAGTAGCCGTCAACGATCACGACAAAGAACCGCTCCCGCTCGGTCCTAGCATGAGCGGCTAGGCCCCAGACGTCCAAGTGGAGGGTCTGGAAGGGAGCGGTGGCCGGACGAAGGGAGGAGGAGTGAGGGGTGGCGCACAACCGACCCTCGATGCAAGGAGTGCATGGCGGCGCAGTCGAACGATGGAGCGACTCTAAGACACGCGGGAGATCGGATACAAGACGCTGGCTAGCCATGTTGCAGAGGCGTGGGAGGGACGGGTGACCTAGACGGTGGTGCCGCAAGACTATCGGGTGAAAGAGTGACCGACAAGAGCGAAAACGCACCGACGAGACTGGACACAGCGACATGAGTGGTGACAGCAACCTGGGGGGATGTAGTCACCTGACCGGAATCTGCCACCTGGGGGGACATAGTGTGCATAACGAAGAGACCTAAGTGGGGCTCCCTGGTGAACGGGCCAAGAAGTGCCTCAGTGGAAGCGTCCGTACAGATCGCCGTCCTCCCGTGTGCAGGAAAAGCAACAGTGATCCCACGGTCCCGAAGGTATCCAACACTCACCAAGTTTCGAGAGAACGAGGGGATGTAGAGACCAATGAGGAAACCATAAGGGAGAGCCAGGCACGGGAGAGTGGTCGAGCTGCGAGCGAGTGGTGGTCCTGAAGTAGGATCAGCCATGGCAACTGGGACTGGAGCCAAAAGAGGTGTGACAGTGGTGTGGTCGCGGAAGAAGCAGTGAGATGTGCCTGAGTCCAGTATGAAGGAGAGTGACACGACAACAATCGTCACGTCTGGACTTGTGACTACACAAGCACCTACACAAAAAGCACAAGTACCTACACTAGCAACGGGCAAAGGTCCTAAGCTAGGTACACGCAAGCCAAGAGACCCATACGTGACAGAATAAGCAGCATCCATAGACATATCAAACACAGGGTAACCACAACGAGATAGACCGGGCCAGATCGGTGGCCTCGACTCAGACCCAAAACACTCACGGTAAAGGTCGCCGAGGTGACTATAGCAGCGGTGTGTAGAGTGGCCAGGACGCCAACACGTAGTGGCAGCACCAGGCCCAGTCAGGATCCGGTTTGGCAGGGGCTGACGTCGCGACCACCGCGTCGAGCCCCCCAACTGGCTTGGCCACTGCTGCAGCCAACGCTACTCGAACCACCAGGCCCCCACGGCTGCTGAGGGCGCCACTGCTGCTGAGGGTGCCACTACTGCTGAGGGCGCCACTGCTGCTGAGGGTGCCACTGCTGCTGAGGTTCTCACTGTTGAAATTGCAGCTGCTGCTGTCCCTGCTGCTGGAGAACTCTAGTGGACGCCATAGTAAAGGCTAGCAGGGTGCAGGGGCGGAATGCTAAGAGCGCCTGGAGCTAGGAGCGAGGAGTGGAAACAACTAGGAGCGCCAGGTGAAACTAGGCGAGGAACGGCCGGAGCACGGAGCAAACTGAGTTGGGAGCCAGGAGCGAGAACAGCTAGGAAAGCGCCAGGTGATACTAGGCAAGGAACGGCTGGAGCTCAGAGCAAACTGAGTTAGAAGTGACTGGAACGAGGAATGACTGGAGTGAGGCATGGCCGGAGCAAGAAACGTCAGGCTAGAAAGTACGGGCTCGAGGAGCGGCAGGAGCGAGGAGCGAGAAGAACTAGGAGCTGCGAAGATAACTGCTGCAACGGGAGCTAGACTACGGGCTAGGCACGTGTGCTCGTGTGATCTCTGCGTTCGTTGGTCCTTAGTCGTTTTCCTAGTGCACACATTGCTTGCTAGTCCACGGGGAGAATTGGCAAGAGTTTCACTAGAGAAAGTTGACAATAATGGTACAATGAAGTTGGCATGGCAAGACTACATCAGAGCTAGCATTCAGGTCGGTCGACTGCCAGCGCAGCATGGTTGACCGCGTTCCAGCACGACTTGGTCGACTGCGCTCCAGCAGTGCAAAGTCGACGGCGTGCCAACGTCGCAGGTTGACGGCGTGCCAGCGCTGCTCATGCAGAACAGCAGCGCACCTGCTTCGCAGGTGCTCGCAGATGATTGGCGGGCTGAGCCTCGTCACCTGCACAACGCACACACCAAGTCAACCTGGTGCTGATGACTGCTTCTGATCAGCCACGTCGACCTCGGGATACCACCACCGAGGTCGGGCTCGCCAACTTCGTCTTGGCGACCGTCGCACTCCTCCGCAGAACCTCGTCACCCAGGTAACCTGGTCGACCGGGCAACCACGTCGACCAGCTGCTCCCGTACGTGCCCGTCAACCTCCCAAGTCCTCGGCCACCTCCAAGTCGACCTCACCAAGTCGACCACGCTCCTGGTCGACCAGCTCCAGGTCGACGTCACTTCTGGTCGACTAGCTCCACGTCGACCAGCAGTCCTGGTCGACCAGCTTCATGTCGACCAGCGCAGTTGTCGGCCGACCTGAAGTCGGCGTCACGAAGTTGACGCCAAGCTACTCGACGCCCAAATGCTCGGCGTCCTGAGTCGAGGTCGACGTCGGCCCCTCCTTCGTCGACCACCAGCAAGTCGACCAGCAATCCGTCAGCCGACCACCGAAGTCGGCTTCCCCAAGTTGACGTCAACAAGTTGACGTCCTCCGCAGGTCGACTTCCCAGGTCGACCTCCCTGAAGTCGGCGCCACCCTGAAGTTGGCGCCCGTGCAGTGGCCCCCGTGCAGGTCGACCTCCTCGTCAACCAGCTCGCCAACTGCTGTAGGTCGGCTGCTCCCCTCACACCCGACCACGAAGTCGACTCCGCCCAAGCGAGGACGGGGCCAACACACAACTCCCGTTGACAGGAGCGCCATGTGAAACTAGGCAAGGAGCGGTCGCAGCACGGAGCGAGAACAACTAGGAGCGCCAGGGTACACTAGGACTAGGAGTAGCGGCCTCCAGTGGCGGTGGAACGGTGAACCCAATGAAGGAACGGTAGGGAACGGGAATACCGACGATGAGAAAGCCCGAGAAGGAGGTGTGGGCGGCTAGGAGGAGGTGTGGGCGGCTAGGAGAAGGTGTGGGCGGCTAGGAGGAGGTGTGGGCGGTTAGGAGGAGGTGTGGGCGGCTAGGAAGATACATGAGGCGCGTGCATGTCTGGCCAGGGGCGCACGTTCCTGGCTGGGGTGCACGTTCCTGGGCAGGGGCGCGCGCTGCTATGCCCGGGTGGCGCGCGCTGCTCTGCACGGACGACGCGACGGGCAGGGGCAAGGCGCATGGGCGACGGCTAGGGCAGGGCGTATGGGCGACGGCTAGGGCAGGGCGCACGGGCGACACGACGGGCTGGGGCAGGGCGCACGGGCGACGCGACGGGCTGGGGCAGGGCGCACGGGCGACGCGACGGGCTGGGGCAGGGCGCACGGGCGACGCGACGGGCTGGGGCAGGGCGCACGGGCGACGCGACGGGCTGGGGCAGGGCGCACGGGCGACGCGACGGGCTGGGGCAGGGCGCACGGGCGACGCGACGGGCTGGGGCAGGGCGCACGGGCGACGCGACGGGCTGGGGCAGGGCGCACGGGCGACGCGACGGGCTGGGGCAGGGCGCACGGGCGACGCAACGGGCTGGGGCAGGGCGCACGGGCGACGCGACGGGCTGGGGCAGGGCGCACGGGCGACGCGACGGGCTGGGGCAGGGCACACGGGCTCTTTACCCTAGTGGGAGACGAAGGGAGGCACAACTTGGTGCTCAGAGCAAAAAACGGAAAAGGGGTGTTCCGAGAATTGAACTCGGGACCTCTCGCACCCTAAGCGAGAATCATGCCACTAGACCAAACACCCGCGCTCTCTCGGCGTCATTTAAATTTAAATTCTATGCTAAATACATATTATTTTGATACTATTGGTACTAGTTACCATTCTTGTTGTTAAAATGACCTTGAATGTAACTTGGAGCCCACACTAGTTTGAAGAAGCATGAGAACATTCCCCATACGTCACCGTTGGCAACCTGAAATTGAAAAAGCATTAGCATACAGTACAGCAAGCCCAAGGCAGCAGCCTTCACTTAACTAGAACAATCTACAAACCCATAATTCAATCCACCATTCCAGTCACTGGAAATTTCCCAGAAACTCTTGAAGCCTGAGACACTCCCTCTTTTGGGAGGGCTCAGGAATTGGCTCCACACCGTCGCACCACATCATGTGCTGTAAGGGCCACGAGCAGCAATGGGGCCATTGGGGGTAGGAGGAGGCGGTGTGGGGGTGGTGACAAGAGCAGCTGCGTCTTCATCCCAGTCGGACTGGTACTCGGGTTCGGGCTCAGGTACGTACTGAGGCGCATGAGGCAGCAGTGCTTCTTGGGAGACTGCTGACAGCATCTTCATCTCCAAATCGTCCTCCACCACTAGGTTGCGAATGCCCTCATGCAGTGACACGAGCTCCTGTTGAGGATTAGGCAGGGAGGAAGGGTTTTGAGTCGATTCACAATGCAGCAGCACCTCTTGAGAGACTGCTGAGAAGCGCTTCATCTCCAGGTTGTCTTTAACAACTAGGTTGGGAATGCCCTCATGCAGTGATACAAGCTCCTGTCGAGGAAGAAGGGAGGAGAAGGCCAGGATGTGACTGATTAAGAGCTGCTTCCCGTGACTGGGATCAGTTCCTGTGATTGCAAGGGGGGGGGGGGGGGGGGGGGGAAGATCAGAATATGCACATGCAGATTATTCAGGGGGGTAAAGATACTAGTGAGAGCTGCTTCGTTTCAAGGTCTCACTCTCCAATATCGGCAAATGCCTCGGCAAGTGTGCAAGAAATGAGGGCTGTTTCATTGCATACGCAGTGATCCACCCATATCATAAGGAAGACGGAAGGGTAAGCGATTGGGGGGCGCATAAAACTGTGAAGTTACGAAAATCGGATTCCACAACCCATATTGTGGAATCTGTCATGCTGTTCCACAATAGCTTGTTATGAAGAGAAGTGGGGAGAGTGATGGGGCGGAACACTGATGACAAGAGTGGCAGGATGGGAGGATGTGGCCGACTCAGGGGGTTGAGGGGGAGAGCTTTTGTCAGGAATGTGGAAATCATCAGATGACAAGGATGGCTCAGCCAAGTGGCAGTACAGGGATGCATTGCAAGAAGACTTACACCAGCATTGTTCCGTGCTGATTGAGCGATGACGTCGAGTGCCAGGATGGGGAAGGGGTTCTCAATGAGCACTCCAACTTCCTCGATGCAGAAAAAGATGGCCGCACACGTGGCAGTCACGGGGATGGTGAGCCAGCCGAGGGGGTCCCACAGGGCGAAAGGCAGGAACATGTGGTAGAGGACCAGGAAACGCGAGGTGAGGCGCGTGTAGGAGAGCGGGATGGGCGTCTTGAAGAGACGCTCGCTGCCTCCGATGTCATCCGCGAATGTCGCGAAGTTGGCCTCCTGGAGAATGCAGGGAGTAAGATTAGAGGGATGGGATGATTCGTCAAGGAAATGAAGAGCAATACGGAGCTAACTCTGGCTCCAGATAACCTGATTCAGTCCACCAAAAAATTGGGAATCATCTGGCTCCGCCCAGAGGTTCATTGATTATTTGCTTCAGAAAACCAGAGATTTGGGAATTATCTGCTTCAGACAACCAGAGATTTGGGTATTATCTGCTTCAGCCCATCAAAGGTGCAGTGGTCACCCAGCTTCAATGCACGGGAGGGGGTCGTGCCACTGTGCTCCCAAACTAGTTGTGCATTTGTTGATGGGACTCTGGAGCTCGTTAAAAGTTCAATACCATAGCCGCTTCTGTATGTTAAACTCTGGATGTGAGCATATTCTGCGGATCTCCAAAAACGAGTTCTCTTTTTGAAAGCATTACTCAACAGACGAGTACAAATGCGGGACTCACCATGGCCACGCGGTGCACTGGCTCCATGTGGCACGAGCGCATGCACTCCGACATCATCTGCAGCACATAGTTGGGTCTGTGGGTTGCCCCCAGAATCCCCGCAATCTCCTCGTCGGACAGAGTGGTGAATTGCTGCAAGGAACGTGAAGAAGTCATACAATCAACGTCAAAACCAATCAGATGAACATTGCAATTCCTAAGTGCAAAAATGAGTAAGACGAGTGCTACTTACACGAAGGTCTTCCTCCAGAGAGCCCTCTTGCAGAAAGTGGTGCTTGTAGGTAAGCGCGAACGCCTGCAGGTGGCGGATAAACTGAGCGCGCTTGGGGTACTCGTACGTGTACTGGTCGCGAGCCATGTACGACAGCGCCTGTCGCGTGATGTCGCGCGTGCGATTCAGCATGAGCCCCCACATCTTGCGAGCCTGCAAGATGAACGGAACGAATCGACGCGACGCGTAAGTGTCAAAGTTTGAAGTCGGCAAGTAACCAATCCAACAGAAGAGTCTCCGGATTTCAATGCTCACACATCGTCACGCGATAGCAGGCAACTGTAACGAAAATGAAGGCTGATCTTTCAAACACACCTCGTCGAAACGGCCATAGCTGGCATTGGTCCGGAAGACGAGGAGGAAGGAGAGAGCAGGTGCCGTGAGGGTGTACGGGAGGTTGGACATGTGCAGCACGGGAGCCCACTCCGGCAATGCACCCATCGTGACCAGCTCATTCCATCCAACCACACCAGCTGCGATTCCAGTCATCACGGAAACTGCGGGTCCGAGCGCGCCGATAACCTTAGACGTAAGCATGGACTTCATGTGACGGAAGTACCGTCCGCTAGATTTGTGTTTCTGGAGACAACAAGGTGTTCATGGAATTGAAAAATAATCATTTTTTTAAGAAGTTTTCTGTTGCCAGATGCTAGAAGCGGTTGCCAGATGCTAGAAAGAAACACGAAACGATGACGTATACACGGTTCGTCAGTGAACGTGAAGGAAAGCCAACGCACCTTCCAGTCATCATGGCCGAACACCACCCGTCGCAGCACCAATGCCTCGAACTTCTTCTCATCAATGGTGGTAACATCCACCAGATTCTTAGGAACCACTGCCTTCACCACCAGGGGTCCTCTGGCTTTCTTCCGCACAGTCTGAGATTTAGTGACAGCGACGCTATTCTTGCGGAGTGAAACACTTCTCAAGGATCCCTCAGTCCAGTCCTGCAGACCTGCAGCTTGAGCCTTCAGGCTGGTCTGAGCGGGAGACAGAAACATGGAGGTGCGTGATGCGACACTCGTCGCCGCCATTTTCGTCAAGGAGCTCAGTCACTGGCTAAAGAAATCGAGAGACGTGCTATTATTATCCCTGGACGTTCAGGAACGTGACTACTGGATGAAGATACGCGTTGGGGATTCCGAGTCCCGACGTTCGTGCGTCGGAATAAAAATTCCGAAGCAAATGTGTGAATAAATGAAGCAGGTGTTTTACACCCTCTTGTCAGAAGGCTCTTGTTGCCGTTGGTGAAAACACACAGGAATGCCGCCATTCAAGAAGTGGGAGACCACACAGCGTGGTCTCAACTCAACTCAAATCTCGATCTTTCTACAGTAACTGGAACCAGGCAGTTTGCTTGAGCTGGAGTCAAGCAGAGCCGTTCGATTTGAGATGGAATGGTATGCAGACGATGGATCATCAGCCGATTCATGTGATCGAAGCGAGCTGATTGGCTACTTGATCAGCGCAAAGGAATGAGGTCACTGGCAGGCTGAGCGAGTCTGGCTTCTGCTGACGGAATCAAAGAGGCGATTGATGTCCGCGTATCAACTCGTGATCTGACCAGATGCATGACATGTCAGCTTAGCCTGCCATCAACACGGGGACTTGAGACTGGGGCTGCTAGCTGGCCAACCTCGATGTCACAAGCTAATCCACGTGGCATTGTCTCGGCTGGACCAAGGTTGATCACTTGCCACCCAAGTTTGCTGTAGGATCTGCTGGCGCACCCCTTTTCGTGCAGGCACTTTGATTTCGCCAGCACCTTTGAAACATCGCCCACCATCAGCCGATTTGTATGTGTACTTTGTTATGAATGAACTTGCAGAGTGCGCAGTAAAACGAATAACGAGAATGACTGATTACTGAATTACTGAATTACCATACAATGGAAGTGACGAGGCCTAAATAGGGGAAGTCCTAGCTAGGCGGAGAGGTTGGGCGAGGATGGCTCGGTGATGGTTGCGATTGGTGCGGAGGCGACTCGGGAGTGGTTCGGTGCGACGAAATAGGAAGGACAGGTTCGTCGCGTGACCCTCGGGATGGCCTCGATAACGAGTGCCTCAGTAAGGATTTGTAAATCCTTACATACTTGTTGATGCTTTGGTGTGGCGTGGTGCAACTTCAGCTGGTCTTCCCTCAGCTATTCTTGGAGCTCAAGCTTCATTATTCAAAATAGCTCAGTCGGCTTTCCTATAGCAAAATGTACATGCTGGTAAGATTGAGCTAAAAATAGAGAAGGCATTACTTCCAATCTATTGGAAACATGAGACAGTATCACACATTTTCGATAACATTTGTTCAAAAAGCCCTGAAAGGATCAACAATCTCTGGACAGACATACGACGCCACTCTTCATCAGACAAAGCAGCTAGCAAGTGAAATAGCAAACCGGCAAAAATGTGTTATAAAAGCTAATGGCATGATGGATGACGTTACCAAATTCAAATCAATTATTCAAGTACAAGGCGCTCTACAACCAATATCTGGCAAAAAGAAAATTTCATACGAGGTTTTGACAAATGATGCATCCTACTGAACATTTTAATCGCTGTACGGACCGCGCACAGCGATAGGGGTCACAGCAGGTGGTGGGGGAGGAGGAATGGGGGTCAGAGCCGCAGCGTCTTCATCCCAGTCCGACATGTACTCAGGCTCGGGCTCAGCGACAAACTGAGGCGTCTGCAGCAGAGCCTCCTGCTTGCGGGCAGACAAATTCTTCATCTCGAGATCATCCTCGGCAACAAGGTTCCTGATACCCTCGTGCAGGGCAACGAGCTCCCCAGCGTTGTTGCGCGCCGATTGGGAGATGACGACAAGAGCGAGAATCGGGAAGGGATTCTCAATGAGCACTCCGACCTCCTCAATGCAGAAGAAAACGGCCGCACACGTGGCAGTCACGGGGATGGTGAGCCAGCCGAGGGGGTCCCACAGAGCGAAAGGCAGGAACATGTGGTAGAGGACGAGGAAGCGCGACGTGAGACGCGTGTAGGAGAGCGGGATGGGAGTCTTGAAGAGACGCTCGCTGCCTCCGATGTCATCCGCGAAAGTCGCGAAGTTGGCCTCCTGGAGAATTGCGGCATAGAGAACAGGAAGCACAGACGAATTGCCCAAATGAGACTGAGCCTCCTGAAACAGAACCTTCAGACATCCTCTATTCTCTTGTGTGTAGAAGCTCTGTCAGTAAGTGACACGCCGCACATTGTGAAACAGTCTTGAAGGGGTGATTCCTTACTGGCGGTTCATAAAACGTCTGGGTACTCACTTACCATGGCGAGGCGGTTGACAGGCTCCATGGTGCACGAGCGCATGCACTCTGACATCATCTGAAGCACGTAGTTGGGTCGGTGGGTGGCCCCAAGAACTCCCGCAATCTCCGCGTCAGTCAGACTGGTCAAATCCTGCATAGGGTACACGGGTGAGAGGGCAAGGCGGAAAAGCTTGATTCGACATTACGAACGGAAACGAGATGAGAAGCTACATTTAGTGTAGACATTGAACGACGATACAAAACTTTCCACTGGTAAAGGACGCAATCACTGGTATCGGACAAAGTACTGAAATTACCCTGAGATCCTCCTCAAGCGAGCCCTCTTGGATGAAGTGGTGCTTGTAGGTAAGCGGGAACGCCTGCAGGTGGCGGATGAACTGAGCGCGCTTGGGGTACTCGTACGTGTACTGGTCGCGTGCCATGTACGACAGCGCCTGTCGCGTGATGTCGCGCGTGCGATTCAGCATGAGCCCCCACATCTTGCGAGCCTGCAGGCGGGATGAGCGCACGAAAAAAAGGGAAAAAAAAGTCAGATATGTGTGACTGATGGGAGAATCACGGCGCAGGTAGGAATTGCGTCTCCCAGTTAGCAACACATGTTTCGACAATTTATCAGCCACATGGCACATATCCATATGCGTTTCAGGTCTCCCTCATGCTTACCTCATCGAAACGGCCGTAGCTGGCATTGGTGCGGAAAACCAGGAGGAAGGAGAGAGCGGGCGCTGTAAGGCTGAAGGGGAGATTGGAGATGTGAAGCACGGGAGCCCACTCGGGCAGAATACCCATCACAACCATCTCGTTCCACCCCACCACCGCTGCTGCGATGCCCGTCATCACTGACACCGGAGGGCCCAGCGCGCCGATGACCTTGGAGGTCAGGATGGTGCGCAAGTGCTTGAAGTAACGGCCGCTCGATTTGTGTTTCTGGAAGGAGCGGGAGGAGGAGCGCGGCGAACAAGGGAGGAGGGGGGAAGGGCAGAGGGAAGCGGGGAAGGGATGGGGAAATATTACACGAGAAAGGAGGGAGAGGGTGGAGCTAGAGCAAGTCGAAGAGGGAGAAGGGAATGAAGACACATTTGCGTCAGGACAGATCCTTTCTGATATTTATATATAGCGATGCGTGAGGGTGGAGGCACAAGGCAAGAGGTTGGCGTCAATGCTTCTTACCTTCCAGTCGGCATGGTCGAAGACGACGCGGCGAGAGACAAGCGCCTTGAACTTGACTTCATCAGCTGCGTTGATGTCCACGAGCGCGTTGGGCGCCATGGCCTTAACCACCATGCGGTTCTTGCCATTGGCACTCTGACCGGACTGTGCCTTGCTCACTGCTGGCTTGGTGCTCTTGAGGGAGATGCTTCTAATGGAGCCCTCGGAAAACTCCTGAAAAGACGAGGACTTCGCGCCAAGCGACGAGGTGGCTGTGAGCTTCAGGGACGAGCCAGCGGCAATGCTGGTAGAAGCAGCCATGGCGACAGAGTGACCAAACGTAATTTTACTGACAAATCGAACGCGGCTTCCGAATAGGCCAATGCTTCGCTTTATATGCACTGTCTGGTTCAACGGAGAGATGGATAACGACGAACCGCGCAGAAATAAGTTCGGTTGGCTGGGTGTGCGGTGGTGGAGGGAAGGGGGAGGAGGTGATGGGCTTGCGGCTGGCGGAAGAATGAGTTTCCAGGTTCCGCCTGCCATGAAAGATTGAGCATTCCCGCGCTGGTTCACAGTAGTGGTAAGATGCACTTACTGCTTGGCAGGCGATGATGAGTGGCTAGGATTAGCTGGGCTGACTCACAATGGCGATCTTAGCGGGCGTTCCTTGTAGAGGAGGGGTCCGGAAGGGATTGGTGATTGGTCCAATCTGTGGTCGACGGTCCTTGCCACGTAGGCATGAGACACTTCCCCTATACCCTGAAAAGTCGGCATCCTGTCTGGGTGAGGTGAGTCAAGGCGAGCCGAGTTATGGGGAGATCTGAACCTGGATATCCACGTGGCGAGAATAATTCCCTCACATGCAAATGCAACCACAGAATTGTTCGAAATTGCAGTTCATGAACTCGATGCATTTCCACTGTTCAGAATAAAAAGCTGGGACAGGGTATACCAGGCAACCCGAAGTGTCACTTGCTGGTGCGCTCCCTATTGAGCCACACATCCCCGGGCCACTGGCTCATCAACGAAAGCTAGTAATCCGCGACAAAATCCTCAGGCAAATATGGTAACTTTTTGGACTTTCGTCAATTCGCAGGGTGCAGTTGCCCTTTGCGAACCCATTTTGCAAATCACGACTGCGAACTCAAAAGAACCCCAGGTTGCGATGTCAACGCATTGCTATGCGATGTGCGCCTTGAAGATTCATTGTGAACAGAATGGATTTCAAATGGCGTCAACTTGACTCCACTTGTGCTGATTCCCACTTTCACATCCTCTCGGCATGGATCCTCCATCTCTCCTCACCACCACCATCCTAGGCCCAATTTTCCTTTCACCTCCTCCGCCTGTCAGCTCCCACCTCTCCTCCTCACCACCATCCTCTCTCCATCGATATTTCCTTTCACCTCCTGTGCCTGTCACCATACACCCTGGATTTGCATCTACGTCAGGCTCAAACTTGCCTTGATTGCTCCTCGCGGTACCTTCTCTTTCCTCTCCCTCTTCAGTGGTCCGAAATTGATGCATACTCCCAATCTCTATTTTTTAATTCAGTTGATTCCATCGTGGCCCATCTGTGATGTGGATTGTTTTCAGAGGATAATTAGTGAATTTCCTTCAGTAAATATTATCTATGTCGTGTGATTCGTCAGCTTGCCTCCCTATTTGCGTCTCTCAGCTGCACCACTTCCCGACCGACCCCTGTTTCTAACTCCAGGAATTCACGCTCGGCTTCGAAAAAGCATCAAGCAAGAACCATTCACACCCAAGACCGTGTGCCGGAATGCCAGCTTCACATTGTACCGAGGGAAACCATTTGAAGAGTGCCGATAGGTAGGAGGGAGGGACAGCAAGGTCTGCTCCAGCTGGAAGGTGTTGATTCCTAAGGAGGGTTATACATTTTTGCGAACTGAACATTAATCGCAGAACAGTTAGTGAACACGTTTCAGAAAGCCATTGCAGTCTAGCTGAAAGCAAAGCATTATAGAAACGCACTCCTACACACTCTTACAATTGCAAGAACCTACACTGGCACATTCCTAACTCTACTCATTAGCTCTACACCCTTTCAGTAGTTCTACCTAATACCTAACACCACCTACTCCTATTCAATCCTATACGTCCCTAAACGGCCAGCACCTAAACGGCTGGCACGGCACCAACCATGTGTTCCCCTCCACGTATGCTGCCTCCCCCACTTGCAGGGGTGCCACTGCTCCTACATGCTGCCACGTCATACGCTGCCATGTCATACCCTATCATATCATACCTCCCAACACCTTCTCCGTTTCCCCTGGGAAAGTCTCCCTCCTCATTTTCGCTGTAGTAATCCTCTGCTTCATCACAGAAGTAATTCTCCTCTTCCTGAGCCTCAATAGACAGAGGCTCTTCAGTGAAACCCCCTTGCACTGCCACCAGCTGCTGCTCCTGTATGCATGGATGTCCCTCAAACCCTTCATTACCCTCCATCTCATCATTTAACCGTTCTGTAACGCCTTGAAAATCTCCCAACCCAGTCATCCCATCCATGAGATCGATCCCTTCCAAGCCGTCAAGCCCATCCAGTCCGTCCATTCCTGCCAGCCCATCCAGGCCGTCCATCATGTCCAGCAAGCCACCGATGTAGTCAACTCCTCCAATGTTACCGTCAGAGGCGAACATTGCATCGTTCAATCTACCAGGAGCAGCGGGAGCCACAGCAGCAGGCGTGGCATCACCCGGAGCAGCAGCAGCAACGCCATTAGCGGTAAAATAAGCAGTTGCAGCAGCACAACGGGCGCCAGCAGGAACAACGCTGCAGAAATTGGACGCAGCAGCTCGTTTCAACCCATACTGACTTTCCTGCTGCTGCTGCTGCTGCTGCTGCTGCTGCCGCGTCTGCTGCATGTGCTGCTGCTGCTGCTGCTTCTGACCTCTCCCTTCATTCCCCTGGGTGTTACCTTTGGTACCCAAATCTTCAACGCCTTGCCCATTCCCCTTGCCATTCCCCTTGCCATTCCCCTGCCCTCCACCCTGTACGCTGCCCTGTCCGTCGCCCCTCCTACCCACCCCTGCGCCACCCCCGTGCCCACCTCCCTGCCCATCGCCCTCATCCGAGCTCCTCCGAAGCACCACCTCCTCCCCGAAGCACCGCCTGTACACGTCCCTCAGACTCATCGCCTTCAGCTGCTCCTCCTCGCTCCACTCCTCACTCTCCTCCTCACCCCCTTCCTCATCCCCCTCCTCACTCCCCTCGTCATCCCCCTCCTCTCCCTCCTCTCTCTCTGTCTCCCCATCACCGTCCTCCCCTGCCCCTGCCTCCTGCTCACCCTTCTCCTCCTCTATGCTTTCCCTGTCTTTGAAATCAGCACCCTCTTCCTCGCTTTCAGCTTCGCCACCCTCCCCACCAGTCCCCTCCTCTGCCTCCTCCTCAGCACCTTCACTCCCCTCACTTCCTCCGTGGTTTTCTAGCCTCCCCTCTCCACCTTTGGTAAGAAGCCTCAAATATCCCGCATTCCCTTCCTCCTTTCCCTTCTGCTGCTGCTGCTGCTGCTGCTTCCGCTGCTTCTGTTTCTTCTGCTTCTCCTGCTTCTGCTTCTGCACCTGCTCCCCGTGCTGCTCCTTCCTGCGCCTCTGCCCCTTATTCTCCTCAGACCGCTTCACCTGCAACCGCAGCAGCGCCAGCGCGGGAAGAACCGAGTCAAGCGGGTCTTCTGAGTCAACGAACTGGCACTCCTCCTCCTCCTCCTCATATGCCAGCTCAGCAAAACCACCAGCAGTAGAAGCGTTACCAGCACACGTGTGGTTACCAGCACCAGCACTGTTACTGCGACCAGCAGCAGCAGGGGAACCGCCTGCCGAGCCAGCAGCGGCAGTCCCAGTCTTCAGCATGACGCCCTTGGTGTTGCAGCCTAGTGGAGAGGGAGAATACCGCTTCTGCTGCTGCCGCACCTGCTGCTGCTGCTGCTGCTGCTGGTTGAGACTGCTGGTAGGTTCGGGCAGAGGCGTGCTGGTAACAAGGGGTGGTGTGCTAATTACTGGAGATGGATGCCTGCTGACCTGCGCAGAAAGGGGAGAGGGGAAGACGGGGAAATCTTTAGTCCAGAGAGAAGAGGAGAATTTCTTGGGTTTACTCACAGCAGGAAGAGGAGAATCGACAGCAGGAGACCATTTCTCATCGTTTTTTTGCATCAAACGGAAGTGATGGTAGGTTTGTTGTGTGGTTGTGTGATGGATAGGAAGAGTGGGTTTTGAGCAGGTGATGTTTGGGAGGGAGAAAGATGAGAGGGGGGTTTTGATAGGAGAAACGGTAAGCGAGAAACAACAAGAATTTTAGTGCCATGGCATTGAATCGCTATTGCATCCTTCTTGCACCCTTACTTCATCCACTTACCACCACGTTCCCATCCCCATGCCGACCACTCGAGCCGCTGCCACCCCCCTTGTCGTCTCCTCCCTCCACTCCGTCCCTCCCCCTCCCCTCCCCCACTCCACCAGCCGTCCCTCCCTGCTTGCCCTGCCACTTGTCCTTCTGCCTCCTCCACCTCCTCATCTGCAGTTAGAACGAAGGAGTCAACAAGGACGGGAGAAGCACTGTGAGTGGATGGGGGGTCGGGAACTCACTCAACCATGCATACACAAGAGATAAATAATTAAAGAAAGAAATAAGACAAACAAAGAAAACTGTGTTCAAATCTGCTGCACAGTATTGAACCAGCTAGAACGCGTTTTACTGACCCACACTGACGCACTTGTAACTGAATCTGAGTGTTACTTGCACAGCACAGCAGCGAAACGGTCAAAAAAGAGTATGTCAACTCACCCGTGCATTGATGAACCAGCAGTTGACCTGCGTGTCCCTCAGCCCTGAGTTTGCTGCTAGCTCCGCCTTCTCCCTCTGCTCATGGGTGGAGGAAACGGGGAAAGGAGAAAAGGGAAGGGGAGGAGGGGTGGTGTGGGGTGGGGAGGGGGAAAGGTTTTGAGTCGACTCAAAGATTGATGAACCAGCAGTTGACTTGCGTGTCCCTCAGCCCTGAGTTCGCTGCTAGCTCCGCCTTCTCCCTCTGCAGGGAAACAGGTGAGGGAGAAGCGTGGAGGGAGGGGTGGACGGAGGGAGAGGGACAGGGGAAAAAAGGGAGGGGAAGGGAAGGGAAGGGAAGGAAGGCGTGTGGAATGGAAGAGGAGAAGAGAGATGAGAGGGTGGTGGAACAAAGGCGACCACTCTGTTTTTACAGAGTATCTGTTAAGTGAGACTGCAACACAGTAGGATGAGGTGGAAGGATGGACGTTATTTTGGTATAGTGAGATTGGGTGGTACTTCGGTGGTGAGCGGGGTGAAGTGCGGTGGAGATGGGTAGTACCTCGGTGGGGTAGGGGTGGTGCAGGTGCGAGAGGAACCACGAGTTGAGGCAGTCGACCGCCTCCTTGGAAAACTTGGTGCGCGGGCCCTTGCGCCGGATGGGCTCGTCCTGATGGGTGGAGAGCGGTGGTGGGCGTTTGGGGGGCAAGAGACAAGATAGGGAGAGACAAGGCAAGCACGGAGGGATGAGTTGAGGCAGCTGATTCGTGGGGGGTTTCAAAAAAGTAATGGAGAGGATGCAAACATGGAGCAGGCAAGGAAAAGGAAAAAAGGAATAGCTCCCAGAATTAAAAAAAAAAAAAAAAAAAAAAAAAAGAGGAGGGAGAGGATGTGTACCTGTTGTTCCGAGTCCTGGGTAGCGTTTCCCAGACCATCCTCGTCCATCCATTCTGCTGCCTCTGTACCATCATCACTAGCACCACCGGCACCGGCACCACCGTTGGTACCAGCAGCAGCCCTAGCAGCGGGAGATCCAGCAACAGCAATAGAACCGCCAACAATGGAAGCACCAACAGCTGCACCAGCAGTTGCAGCAGAAGCAGCCACAGCAGGCGAGAAAGGAGGAAAAGCGCCAATGGGGGTGGAGGGGGGAGGGGGGAGAGGGGTGCGCATGGGTGGGGGAGTGGAGGGTGGGGGGGCAGACCGAGGGACTGGAGCTGCGTAGAAGCTGCTGTGTGTCTGCTGTTGCTGCTGATGTTGCTGCTGTTGCTGGTAAGACTGTTGCTGCTGTTGCTGCTGATAACGCTGCTGGTAAGAGTGGTGCTGCTGCTGTTGTTGCTGCTGTTGCTGGCGATACTGCATTTGCTGCTGCTGCTGCAAGTACCCCTGCTGACTCGGCAGAACGTGTTGCTGACGTGGCTGCAGCTCCCCCTGCTGCTGTTGCTGCTGTGAAAGCATGGACCCTGGAAAGTGCCTCTTAACGGGTGTGAGTGTACCGAGGTTGGAGGAGCCCCATCCCCCATGTCCGCCAATCCCCGCCTGTGCCACGTGGACAGCAGAGCCCCTCTGGCTTCGTGACACGTCAGACCGAGCCATCTCAGCTTGGTTCACGCCAAGGTGACCTGGAGCGCTTTCTCGTGGCATCATCAGATCCCCTTGGCGTTCGTACGCGACATAAGCATCTCCACGCACTCGCTTCAGCTGCTGCTGCGACGCATCCTGCGACCACCCTTGCTCTTGCACCTGCTGCACCCGCTGCTGCTGCTGCTGCTGCTGCTGTTGCGGCTGCCAAACGTTCGGCTGATTCTGCTGCTGCGGCTGCAGCTGCGGCTGCGGCGGCTGGGTTAGAACCTGCGCCGGCCATTCCGCTTGCGGAGGCGGCGGAAGGGAACGGGGAGGGGGAGGTGGACCCGGGAAATGCGGAGAAGAAGGGGGAGAGACGACGAGCGGGGACGCGGGCTGCGGAAGCGGAAGTCCCGCGCAAGGGGGCACGTGAGGCGCGCCGTAATCTCCGCAATACCCTCCTGTCACAGCAGAAGCGCCGTAATAGCTGACCGCAGGCGGCTGGGAAGGACCGGCGGGATGGCTTGGCGGGAGCGCGGGCGGCGGAAGGGTTGGTTGCGGCGATTCGTACGAGGACTGCGCGAATTGAATACTACTCGTGGGAAAGGCGGCGGGATTGACGGGCTGCGCGTTTGGCGGAGAAGCATGGGTCGGAAGCCCGCTGGTAAACCCTAGCGGCGACGGTTGGTTACCAGTCGTGTTACACTGGAACTGCTGCTGCACCTGTTGCTGCTGAAAATGCGGTTTGATTCGCGCCTGCGCCTGCGCCTGCTGCGGCTGTAATGGCTGCTGCTGCTGAGAAGATTCGCCGTAGTTGTGAAAATTTGAGCCAGTTGGGGCACGAGACTCCGCCGCAGAACCCATAACCCCCGCATTTGTGTTCTGGTTGAACCTCAGATGTTGGTAACCTATCGTCACCGCCGCGGGCCCAACAACAACGGGTGCGAAGTCAATATCGTCAAGCATCGAGACGAAGAAACCGTCGTCAGCGAGAGCTGCTTCAGTGGTTACCACATTGTCGCAACCCAACCCCCTTCCTCCCTCCCCTCCCATGCCCTGCAACACATTTCCACTCCCAACTCTTCCCTCGACACCAACGCCCGAGATTTTCCCGTCAAATTGCATGCCTTGATCCGGCTGCTGCTGGGAATAAATGGTGACCCTTGGATCAACCTGTTGCTGAGTTGGCGCGGATTTGAAGGCATTCTCGTCGTCGGATTTCACGGCCGCGTACGCGCTTCCAGCTGCGCCGGACGCGCCAGCGGAGCTCGGAGCTGGGTAATTCGCAAAATCCGTTTCATTGACACGTGGCGACGGTGTGCAGTCAGAGGCGAACGTGGCGGCGTCGTGAGTGGCGGCAGCGCTTCGATTCGAAGGGCGATGGTAGTTTACGAGCTCCGCGCCTGTAGCGGGGATGGACGTAGGATCTGCGTGGTGCAGCAGCAGCGATTGGTCGCCCTTGCCAGGCTCGTAAATGGAAAACGATCTGCCAAAAGCGTTAGTATTATTGCTATTGTTAGTAATACCCGGCAGCGCACTGGCAGTTATCTGCGTCGAATGAGGAAGAAACAGAGACTCTTCAAGGTTGTTGGTGACGTTATTAGCGAGGATATCCGCGTTGACGCTTCCTGGCGCGATCAGGGGCATCTGGACGGCAGTACTACCCGCCACGCTGACATCAGAGGCACGCGCCGCGGGATGCGGGGGTTTCTGTCCGTTGGATCCTCGATCGTTGCCTGTGGTGCACATTCTAAGATGCGACTGACTCTCAGGAGATGGGGAACTAGACGTTTCTAATCTTAAAGCGGCCTCAGCATGAGAGCTGGTGTTTCCACTGTCGGGATCGTTGCTAGGCTGCTGAATGAGGCAGAATATGTCCTCGGCCATATAATAAGGCCCTGGGATGTCTAGAAGAGGCTCTGAGTCCTGGAACGGCCTAATGCTAAGACAGCTACTACTGCCCACGGCGTTCATTGGAGCAGTTGGAAGAATGATCACGGTCTGGAGCAAGTATGGGCATCCAGGGCGACTTGTCAAGCAGGAAAAGTAAGAGTGATGAAGTATATGCTGCCTCTGCGGAATGGCCCTTATGAGAAGGCTTGAGGAGGCTAAGGATCGGATAAGGCGGCGACGGAGGTAGATAAGGAGCTTCGGTTTAGGCTTTAGGAGCGAAAAACACGATGCGGACACATGACGGGTTTTTCGCTGGTGTAGGCATGAGTGGTTTCGGAGGGGGGGCTTTGGTTAGGTTGGGTTGGGGCGCAAGCACAATTCCCAAGCTGATCAATTTCGGCTCTCGGACCGCGATCATGACCGAATCGCCTGCCTCGAGAATTTCGGCGACAGGAGGTTTGGTCGGGTGCAATCGAAATTGCGGGTCTGGCCTGGTAACCAGCCGTGATTTCACTTCGCGGGAAACGTAGGCTCGGGTTCCGGAGACACTGCCCCTCTCATTGGCACAAATGCTCGCAACTTTCGGACACGTGTGGCCAAGTAGAGCAAGGGGGCTATGCCTAGTGGTTTGTATACTTTACTGTACCAGTTATAGTTGCATTTATGCTTGTTTTATCCACGTGTAGACAAAATGTTGGTTGAGTGCCACATGGACCACAAGAGTGGAGCATGTAGAGGAGGTAGCCGCACCACGTCACTCCCCAGTCAGGCGTCCTCTCGTGCCACATGATGTTGACGTCAGTCCCACACATTCATGTTCGCTAATTTCGCAACACATAAGTCACTGTAACGTAACATCTACCCACTTCCATTCCGCCAAACCGAAGCTCTAGAAACGAAAGTAAGCGAAAACAGTTCCAGGATGTCCAGCTTTCGCATGAAGTATCTCTTCCTGGAGAACACCGCATCACAGAGCGAGAATAGTGCTGACGTGGGCGAAGGAGGTCCCTCGATCTTTCGTGACTGGCGATCTTCCAGGAAATTCCATTTCGAGCGACAGCATCTTGACCTGAGGCAGGAATGGGAGTACAAGTTTTGATTCTCCCTTGTTTGAATTCAAATACTTCTCCGTATTAGCGCCTCTGTTGCTCGCTATCTTACTCCCTCAGCTTACTTCGTAGGACACCCGACAAGCGGATAGAGTTAGCCTATTGTTCCGCTCGGCTTTTTCGCGCCATCATGCAGGTTCGTGGCCGCAGATATCCGAATGATCGAGCTCATCATTTGGCGCTGCAGTTTAGGAGTGGTAGTAAACCACGATTTCACATGTCGCGGTTTTACTTCGCTCGTCATCCACTCCCGCGCGCCCGTTCATTCCGCTCAGGCCCTGCGCAACGCGCTTTTCTTCGCAAACTTTTTTTTTTAACGACCTCTATCCCTCCGCGCGTCCCTTCATTCTGCGCAGGTCCTGCGCAACGCGTTGTTCATCGCATACGGCAACGCCAACTTCACTCGAAGCGCCTTTCTGTAAGAAATGAAGGAATATATTAGAGAGCGTAGCGATAGCGAGAGAGTTTCTTCTATGGGAACGATGTTGCGCCAGCAACTTGGTAGAGTTTCGGTAGTGTTTGCCTCGAAGGACTTAGTAAGAATTGAAGTTGCATTTCGGCCAAGTAGAATTGCGATATCAAGTATCAAACACACAAGCAAACACAAACATATATAGGCAAGCAAGAGTTGCACAATTGTTGCGTGGCGCTGCGAGTAACCCAACCCACACGAAAGTGCTGTGCAGGTGGGTGAACGCGCCCCGCACATTTCCAACCCAACTCGGCACCGGAATGTCTCACCGTGCACGCTACTCCTGCCAACACAGCAAGTGAGCAGCGTGCCTCACAAGCAAGGCACCTACGACCCCCAAGACTCGTCATTCCTAGCACCGATTCCGCCGAGTTCGCTGCAGTAGCTCACAGTCACCCGTAGTCACTAATGACCGCCACCGAACTCGTGCGTCGGTGCCGAGTAGACTCAGTCGTTAGGCGCCGACCTGCCAAGTCAAAGGTCATCGAGGGCCCTAGCTGTCGTAGGGCCCTCTAACAAGAAAATCATCCCTCCAATTCGTTCTTCGGCCCCGTATCGTCACCCCTAGCCCCTCTTGTCGTCACCCCTAGCCCCTCTTGTCGTCACCCCTAGCCCCTCTTGTCGTCACCCCTAGCCCCTCTTGTCGTCACCCCTAGCCCCTCTTGTCGTCACCCCTAGCCCCTCTTGTCGTCACCCCTAGCCCCTCTTGTCGTCACCCATAGCCCCTCTTGTCGTCACCCCTAGCCCCTCTTGTCGTCACCCATAGCCCCTCTTGTCGTCACCCATAGCCCCTCTTGTCGTCACCCATAGCCCCTCTTGTCACCCCTAGCCCCTCTTGTCGTCACCCATAGCCCCTCTTGTCGTCACCCCTAGCCCCTCTTGTCGTCACCCCTAGCCCCTCTTGTCGCCACCCATAGCCCCTCTTGTCGTCACCCATAGCCCCTCTTGTCGTCACCCCTAGCCAGTCGTGACCCCGGAGCCCCAATGTAGTCACCTCCGATTCCTGAAGAATTCGTCTCTCCTTCTTTTTCCTTTCTTTTCTTTTCTTTTTTTCCGTTTCCCTTGCTCCGCCTTGCGCGCTCATCCAGGCCAGGAAACACGCCAAGACGACTGAATGTGCTGACGATCAGGCGGCCACAGGTGATCGTTGATGCGACTCAAAAGTCACAATTCCAAACTCACAATGTTATTCCCAATTCGCCCCCAATTCACCCTCTCATCCTCGCCAGGAAACATGCCAAGACGTTTGAAGATGCAGCTGATCAGACGGCCGTTGAGGCGCCTCAAAAGTCGTTTGAAGATGCAGCTGATCAGACGGCCACAGGGGTTCTTCGAGGTGACTCAGAAATCACAAGCTCGTACTTTCAACGTTATCTCCGCCTCGCCCCCGTTTCTTCTCGCCCACCTCCAGGAAACACGCCAAGTCGTTTGAAGACGCTGACGATCAGACGGCCACAGCAGGTGTTAGCACGGACGCTCGGCGGCTCGATGAGGTTCGGAATGCCGAAGCTGAGGTTCGGCATGACGGTGCTACGGGCGCCGAGCCTGCAGCAGCGGACGCGCGGGGGCGGCGGGACATGCAGGGTCGCGTGTGCGTGGTGACGGGGGGCAATCAGGGCATTGGTCGCGCCGCTGCTACCGCCATGGCGCAGAGGTGAGTGGGTGGTGCAAAGGGGAGCATGTTGGGGTTTGCAGGGGCATCTTTGCATGGGCGATGAGGGGAAATCAGGGCATTGGGCCCGCCACTGCCACCGCCATGGCTCAGAGGTGAGTGGGTGGTGCAAAGGGGAGCATGTTGGGGTTTGTAGGGGCATCTTTGCATGGGCGACGAGGGGAAATCAGGGCATTGGTCGCGCCGCTGCTACCGCCATAGCTCAGAGGTGAGCGGATGGCGCATACAAGGGAAGGAGGGGAAAAAGTGGGAGATGAGGCTTCCCCCATTTTACCACCCTTCCCGCTCCTCACACAATCCCCCCTGCTTTCCCCAATCCCCTTAGGGACGACACTATTCGCACTTTCTCAATCCCACGCTCCTCCTCCCCCCTTCCCCTCCCCACCGTTTCCCCAACCCCCCAGGGGAGCCATGGTGCACACAGTGTGTCGCCACGAAGACAGAGGGGCTGCAGCCTCTCCCGCTTTTCCTCAACCTCTCTCCCACGTTTCCCTCTCCTTTCACCCAACCCTCCCAGGGGAGCGACGGTGCACATAGTGTGCCGTAACGAGGCCAGAGGGGCGGCAGCAGCCTCTGAGATCGCCGCCCAGACAGGGAACGACCAGGTGTTTCTTCAGGTGAGGAAAGAAAATGATCCGTTTTTTTTTTTTTTTTTTTTTTTTTTTTTTGCCCCAGAGGGCTAAAGAGTAATGGTGTTTTCATTTTGCTCTCTTATCTTTTCACCGCACGTGGGTGTTTCTTCCTACTCAGTCTCCTCTCTCCCACGTCGGCTCATTATAACCCATTCCCATGGCTTCTCTCCTCCGCACCCCTTCCTCCCTCATGTCCTATCCCTCTGCACCTCCGCACTTTCTTCCCCTCGCCCTCCCTCTCTGCCCGCCAGTTGTGCGACCTCTCCTCTCCTCTCCTCTCCTCTCCTCTCCTCTCCTCTCCTCTCCTCTCCTCTCCTCTCTCTCAAGTGCACTCCCTGGCTGCTCGACTAAGGTGGTCCTTGCAATCTCTCTATCTCAATTTTTCCTTCCTCTCGTTGCCGTGCCTCTCCCTCCCTCCCTAACTGCCAGCTCTGCGACCTCTCCTCGCTCTCTCAAGTGCACTCCCCTCGCGGATTGACAATTCTAGTGTGGCCCTTCCCGCCCTTTTATCTCAAAAGAACCTTCCCCGCCCTCCCTTCCCGCCAGCTCTGCGACCTCTCCTCGCTCTCTCAAGTGCGCTCCTTGGCTGATCGGCTAGCTGAGCTAAACACGCCCATTCACGTGCTGGTGAACAACGCTGGGGTGATGGAGCATGAGAAGAAGACGTCGCCTGATGGGTGAGTGAGTGTCACTGTGAGAGGGTTTGGGTGTGACCGTATGGGATCATTCACGCGACACGCCTATCCATGTGCTGATGAACAACGCTGGGGTGATGGAGCATGAAAAGAGGATGTCGCCTGATGGGTGAGCGTGGGTCAGTGTGAGAGGGTCATTGTGAGTGGGTGTGAGTGGGAGTTGCACTGTGGGGACATTGGCACGCGCATTTACGTGCTGATGAACAATGCTGGGGTGATGGAAGCATGAGAGGAAGACGCCGCCTGATCGGTGAGCGAGTGTCACTGTGAGAGGGCCATTGTGAGAGGGTGTGAGTGGGAGTTGCACTGTGGGGACATTGGCACGCGCATTTACGTGCTGATGAACAATGCTGGGGTGATGGAAGCATGAGAGGAAGACGCCGCCTGATCGGTGAGCGAGTGTCACTGTGAGAGGGCCATTGTGAGAGGGTGTGAGAGTGACAGAATGGGGGGATTCACACGACACGCCCATTCACGTGCTGGTGAACCATGCCGAGATCATGGAGCATAAAAAGAAGACGTCGCCTGATGGGTGAGTGTGAGAGAGAGAGAGCACTGAGAGAGTGGCTTCATGGGCTGGAGAGCGAATGAAGGTATCATTCTCCCTATTCTTTCCCATGCACTCTTCCCTCCTGCCTCTTCCCTCTTGCCTCCTCTCCTCCCACGTTTTGTCATCCCCTCCAGGTTTGAGCTCAACTTTGCAGTGAACGTGCTCGGAACTTTTGTTCTGACCGAAGCACTCCTGCCGTTGCTGCAGCGGGCAGCCTCAGAATCAAAAGTCATCACTGTGGCCACTGGGGGCATTCTCACTCAACCGCTCAGCACCGATCTGCAAATGGAAGACACCAAGTTTGATGGGACTGATGCATATGCTCGCAACAAGAGAGTGCAGGTGTGTGCGGGTAAAAAAGAGGCCGAGCATTGTGAGAGCTAACAATGTCTCACTCCCACACTTGTTTTGACACATTTCAGTCCCATTTAGTGGTTTTTCAACCAGCCTGAATTCATGGTAAGCACAATTTTCGTTCATACTCCCCTGCAGGTGGCTCTAACAGAGAAGTGGGCGGAGCTATATGGGGTACAGCCAGGAGTAGGGTTTTACTCCATGCACCCGGGGTGGGTCGACACGGCCGTCCTTCAAACCAGCATGCCTGGATTCTACAACACGTGAGCCCTCGAATCTGAGCCCTCGAATCTGAGCCCTCGAATCTGAGCCCTCGAATCTGAGCCCTTGGATTTGAGTGCTTGTGCGGCATGTGTGCCGTTCATGTGTATGTGCGTCCTTCAAACCAGCATGCCTGGATTCTGTTCAACACGTGAGCCCTCGACTTGAATCTGTTCATGTGTGCTGAATGCATCAGTCAATGCCTCAGTCAATGCCTCAGTCAGTGCCTCATTCAATGCCTCAGTCAATGCCTCAGTCAATGCCTCAGTCAATGCTCGGTCAATGCCTCAATCAATGCCTCAGTCAATGCCTCAGTCAATGCCTCAGTCAATGCCTCAGTCAATGACTCAGTCAATGCTCCAGTCAATGCTCCAGTCAATGCCTCAGTCAATGCCTCAGTCAATGCCTCAGTCAATGCCTCAGTCAATGCTCGTCAATGCCTCAGTCAATGGCTCGTTCAATGCCTCAGTCAATGCCTCAGTCAATGCTCAGTCAATGCCTCGGTCAATGCCTCAGTCAATGCCTGTGGGCATGCTCTTGCTTGTGCACAGTCATCGCAATACCAGAGGAGGAGGGGACATACACCTCTGAAGCGGCGGTGGGTCGAGATGACTTGCTACACACATTTTGCCTCTCCTTGTCAACATAGCAAAAGACACGCATTTCTCCCCCCACCCATCCCTGCCTCCTCCTTCAAATTCAAGTCCTCTCTTAGAAGGCCAGAGGAGGGGGGAGGATGCCGCCATATGTGGCTGGAGTATCTGCACTTTCCTGTTCCATCTTTCCCTCTCACCCCCTTCCATCCCTCTTCCCTCCTCCTTCCTCCGTTCTTTTTCCACAGATCCAAGGCCTCGCTGAGAAGGCCAGACGAGTGCGGCAGATACCATAGTGTGTCTGCTGTGTCAACTTGACTGTTTGAGTATTTTACGAGATACAAGCCTTCCTCCCCCCATCCCTCCTCCCTCCCCCAGGTTCAAGGCCTCTTTAAGAAGGCCAGAGGGGGCAAGCAGACACGATAGTGTGGCTGGCGAGTCAACTTGACTGTACATGCATCTTAAAGGGTACAAATGTCATCCGCTCCTCTCCCCCTCCCCTAGATTCAAGAACTCTTTGAGGAGGCCAGAGGAGGGGGCAGACACGATAGTGTGGCTTGTGAGTCAAATTTACTGTTCGGGTAATTTACTCTCATCAATCCTCCCCCCTCCCCCAGGTTCAAGACCTCTTTGAGGAGGCCAGAGGAGGGGGCAGACACCATAGCCTGGCTGGCGAGTCAACCCGAGTCAAAGCTGGTCAATGGGGGTTTCTACTTTGACCGGCGGGTTGCTTCCAAGCACCTTCCTTTTGCAGGCACGGAGTACAAGAAGGAAGTTGTGGATGAGATCTACACCAAGCTGAAGGAACTCGCTAAAATAACAAAAGAATAGCACATGGCTCAACAACTTTATTCATGCGACGGGTAGCATTTTTCTTTGTAACATATCTCCTACCCAGTGGAATCATCTCAATTTTATATATTTCCACACTCCTACTGCTTAGGGTGGTATATTAAACCACAAATTCGTGGTGCACAACTGAGAGCGTGTTCCTACGGACCCCTATCAGGCTAACCCCTTGTCAGGCTGGTGCATGCGAGCGATTTCGTTATTAACACCGTTTTCCGGACTTGAAAAATTACAATGCTGTTCGATGAATTGGTCGAGCGAAATCTTTGACACGTGCTGTTCAGTGACCCTTGTCAGGCAATCGCGCGAAATCTTTCAAAAGGTGCTGTTTCAGCGAGCCATGGTCAGGGAATCGTGCGAAATTCTTCACACATGCTGTTTTGTCGGGTATGAAACATACAAAGACTTTTCCGCCAAACACACGTCACGATCGCCTGGAATCTGTCTGAACTCGGAATATTTCTCCTTTGCAACCTTTCGGGACCGTTGCGCAGTGCCACGTCACCCAACGCATTTTGTCGCGCACTTCACAAACGGTCAAAACGTCTCATACAAAATGCGTTTAATCCGAAATTCTGGTGTGTGAGGCGAGTCTGACAAGGGGCTGGCCTGATAGGGGCCCGTAGGAACACGCTCTGACTCTTTTCCAATATCATTTTTCAAATGCGTCATGTGTACTGGCAAACGGTAGTGAAAGTGAATAATACTCGATTTGACCAACAGAAGTACCAACCACACCCAAGTTTTGTACAGCCCCAAGCATACTACAGTAGTAAGAGATGCTACCTACCAGAGTGCACCAGGTCCGATATATAACAGCTCGATTGCCTGCTACGTATCCTGCATAGGCACTCAACCCTGCCACGTCCCACTGTATGCCACACTACATCATGCACCGCAGAGCACTCCGCACAGCACAGCACCGCACAGCACAGCACAGCACCGTACTGCACCGCACAACATCCAGGCAGAATACCATATGCAGCCGTCATTCAAATGGCCCATTCTCCCAAACCTCAATGTTGCTCCTGCTGCTGCTGCTGCTCCTGTTGCTGCAGCAGCAGCAGCAGAAGCTGGTGGTGCTGGCACACTGGTGCTCACAGAATCTCCTCCAAGGTCACAATACGGTACTCTTCAAACATTTTGAAGCCAAAAATACACACCGGCTGCTGTGTAAGAAGAAGGGTTTTGAGACGTCTCAAAACATTTCAAGGCCCAAAACACACACCGGCTGCTGTAGCAGCAGCAGCAGCAGCAGCAGCAGCATCAGCAGCAGCTGCTGCTGCTGGTGGCATACTGGCGCTCACCGGAGGTCACAATACTCGTCAGACAATTCTCGGGCCTTCACTTCACAGGACCCTGCCTCTCCATGGTTCATGAAGGCGCCTTAGAAGCTGCCAGTCATCTCTTAGAGCGCTTCAGAAGCTGCCACTCCAGGCACGGCGGCTGTTGCGGATTTAGCTCTCATCCCATCAGACTCATTCTGCTGCCGCTGGCATACTGGTGCTACTGCTGCCCTGCTGGTGCTACTGCTGCCCTGCTGGTGCTACTGCTGCCCTGCTGGTGCTACTGCTGCCCTGCTGGTGCTACTGCTGCCCTGCCACTCCAGGCACGTCGGCTGTTGCGGATGCTAGCTCTCATCCCGTCAGACTCAGTCTGCTGCTGACAGCGTTAGGTCAACTCAAGGAATGGAGCTTTGGCTTGCTGTTTCTGTGTTAACCAGGGCAAAAGCAGAAGTAACCCTGCTCGAATCTGGTGCACCGACTGGTGACCCTCGCGCCTCTGCTGGTGCTGATGTGGCTCCCATGGTTGCTGCAACAGCAGCCACTGCTGCAACCCTTGCTGCAGCAGCTGTAGCGGCCGTGACAGCTGCAACAGAACCAGTAGCTGTAGACGCAGATCCAGTAGCTGATCCAGTAGCAGCAAACGTAGCAGCAAACATAGCAGCGGGCGCAGCAGGAGCAGCAGCAGCACTGGCACCAGCTGCAGCGGTAGCAGCACGAACAGCAGAAGGTGTGGAAGACGAGAGAGAAGCAGAAGCAGCAGGGAGCATTGCAATGGTAACCACGGCATAGGGAGCACCAGGAAGCAATCCATAGGGGCAGGACGTGGTTACGCTGCTGGTGCTACCTCTGCTGCTTCTGACACTCCCATCAGCACCATCAGCACCAGCATCAGTGGCATTGGCACCAGCAACAGCACTGCTGACAGCAACATTGGCACCATCACCACCACCATCAATGCCACCATCGGCAACAGCAGCGGCAGTGTTGGGAGTGCTTTCAGCAGCAGCAATCTTGCGTTCAATGTGCACAATGCGACCCACAATCACTGGGTACAGCATATCACAATGCTTCAGCCCCTGCCCCTGCCCCTGCCCCTGCCCCTGCCCCTGCCCCTGCCCCTGCCCCTGCCCCTGCCCCTGCCCCTGCCCCTGTCCCTGCCCCTGCTGCTTCTCCCCCTGCCCCTGCCCTTGCTGCCCCTCCTGCTGCCCCTGCTGCTGCCCTTGCTGCCCCTGCTGCCCCTGATGCAGCTGCTGCTGTTGCAGGAAGAGAGCGAGGGAGTGAGGGGAAAGGAAGAGAGGAACAGCAGCGGCATCGGGGGAGCAGAGGGCGCGGTAGTGGCGGCCGCCCCTCCCCACGGGTACAAACGCAGCGATGTCGTGCGTGTGGAATCGGGTGAAAGCTATCCTCTCACGCGCGATCTGATGGTTTAGATGAAGATAGGGAGGGAGGGGCAAGGGGTCATGAAGCTGGGAGGTATAGCTTTGGGGAGCAGAGCGCGCGGTAGTGGCGGCCGCCCCTCCTCCCCACGGGTACAAACGCAGCGAAGTCGTGCGTGTGGAAACGGGTAAAAGCTATCCTCTCACGCGCGATCTGAAGGGAGGGATGGAGGAAGGGAGGGGGAGAGGCAAGGAACACTGAAGGTGGGGGAGGTGCAACTGAGGCGAGCCGAGCGCGCGGTAGTGGCCCCCCCCCCTCCCCACGGGCACAAAGGCAGCGATGTCAGGCGTGTGGAAACGAGCGAAGGCTGTCCTCTCACGCGCGATCTGTTGGTACAGACGACAGGAGGGAGGGAGAGAGGGAGGAAGAGCGCGAGGGAGTGAGGGGAATGGAAGAGAGGCATGGCATGTGATTGAAGTTTTGAGACGTCTCAAACCACATCTTCAATCATGAGGGGAATGGAAGAGAGGCATGGCATCGGGCGAGCAGAGAGCGTGGTAGCATTGAGGTGGTTTTTGAGGCGCCTTAAAAACCGCCTCAATGCGCGACGGAGTGAGGGGAATGGAAGAGAGGCATGGCATGTAGTAAGTCGATTTTGAGTCGACTCAAAAATCGGCATCGGGCGAGCAGAGAACGTGGTAGCAGCTGCCCCTCCCCTCCCCACGGGCACCAAGGCAGCGATGTCGTGCGTGTGGTAACGTGTCAATGCTATCATCTCACGCGCAGCGCAATCTGTTGGTCAGGGCGAAGGGAGGGAGGAAGGGAGTAATGAGGTTTGATCCTGGTGCAGGATCCTCTGTTCTCCTCTAACCCTTCACTCTCCTTACCAAAAGCCAGCAGAACACACACCCCTCATTCCTCACCCCTCATTCCTCACCTCTCCATCTCCTCACCTGCTTCACCAGCTCGTGCTTTGAAGACATGTCCACGAGTGCATCTGACGTGCGTTGCAGCTGCCGGGCCAGGCGGTGCGCGTCCCCCTCCGCCCTGCGCCCTCGCTCCACCACCCGCCCCACCCCCAATGCTATTGCCCTCACCGCCGCCACCACCCACTCCTCTGCCGCTGGGACACTAGGAGCAGCAGCAGCCGGAGCAGCAGGGGCAGAAGGAGCAGCAGCAGCAGCACCACCACCACCAGCAGCAGCAGCAGCACCAGCAGCACCAGCAGCAGCAGCTGCAGAATCAGCCATGCTGCTGCTGCTCAAGCCGCTAGCTAAAACGGCACTCCTGCTCAGGCCCGAAGCAGAGCCAGCAGAAGCAGCAGCCACAGCAGCAACAGCTCCACCTGTTGCCGGAGCGACTCCACCCGTCGCCTCTCCCAGCGAGTCTGCCAAGCCGGAAAGCCCCTCCACGACACCCCCAAGGCTGTTTGCTTGTAAGCATCGGTTGATTCGCTCCATCAGCCCTCTCAGCCGCACCGCTGCCGCCCGCAACCCGCCGCTCTCCGCCGCGCGCCGGTCTGCGGCGCAGCGCAGCGTGCGTGTCTCGCTCCTCGCCTCGTGCAGCCGGGTCTCTAGATCAGCACACTTGCGCTGCCACTCTGCTACCTCGGCGCTTGTAACCGCACGCCCCTCGCTCCTCCCCTCACTCCGTGCCTCAGCCCTCGCTTCGCTCCTCCGAGCCTCGTTCCGAGCCTCGCTCCTAGCTTCGTGCAGCCGGTTCTCCAGGTGGGCGCAGTTGAGCTGGCACTCTGCCAGCATGGCAGTCTTCCTCCGCAGCGCCTCCTCCAGCGCCGCCACCTGTCTCGCCACGTCACTGCCTTGCCCAGCTGACGTGGCACCTGAATCCTCCAATGCCTCCACGTGTCTTGCCACGTCACTGCCCTGCCGGCCCAACCCCGCACCAGCTTCCGAACCAGCTGTCAAACCATCCTTATTTTCCCAAGTTCCTGCTGCTGCCCCTTCTACTCCACACCTCTCCACCGCTCCCCACCTCCTCACTACCAGCTGCTGGAGCTGCACCGGCCCACCAGCCCTTTGCTCCAGCTCAGCAAGCCTTCCCGCCACCACCTCAGCAGCCGCCAGGTCAGCAGCAAGCTTTGCCAGCTCAGCATCCTTCTGTGCCACGTCAGCTTCGAGATCCGCCACTCTGGCAGCCTCATGCCTCTGCTGCTGACTCACCTGATCCAGCTCACGCTGCAGCTGCTCCAGCCGCCCCTGATTCCTCTCACGCTCCACTATACACAGACTCAATTCCTCTTTACAAGCATTAAAATCTACAGTAATATTATTTATATCTACAGTGCGAGCGTCCAGCTCAGCGCTGGCGCTCGCTTAGCAGCCCTTCCAGCCGCGCTGACTCATCACGGGCCTCTGCCAGCTGGGATTCGGCGGCTGCCAGCCTGGCTTCCGCCGCCGTGAGCTTCGATTGGACAGTGGCCAGATTTGATTCTCCTGCAGACAGATTTGATTGCGCTGCGGATAGCTGCGACTCTGTCGCAGTGAGCTTCGATTGCAACGACTGGACCTCACTCAACGTGGCTTGCACCTCCTCTTGCAACCCTGCCACCTCTCTCCTTCTCTCCTCCTCACTCTTCCCCTCCTCCTCTCTCTCTCCCTCCTGACTTACTCTCTTCTCCACGGTCCTCCCCTCCTCCATTGCACCCTCCTCAATGTGTTCTCCGCCCTCCTGCTCCACCTCCTCTGTGACTGCGTCACTCGTCCGCACATCAGCCTTGTCTCTACCCATATCTCTCGAAATATCTCGGCTCATATCGCCCAGCATCCCTTCCAGCTCTCTGATTCGCCGCTCGTACGCCTCCACCTGCGCCTGCCTATCACGCAACGCCACCTGTACATGCCGCACCACCTGCTCCCTCAGCTGCAGCGCCTGCACCAGCTGCTGCCACTCCTCCGCCACGTGTCCCCCTCCTCCCCCTCCACACGCACCTTCACCTGCAGACCCAACTCCAGATAAACCCACCCCAGATACACCTACCCCAGTTGACCCACCCCAGATGAACCTACCCCGGATAAACCTACCCCAGTAGCACCTGCCCCAGCTGCGCCCAGCACTCTGAGTGCAATCAGCTCCGCTCTGAGCCGCATGTTATCCACTGCCAGCTCCTCCGCGCTCCTGCCGCCCGCCATGTCATCGTTCGACTGGCTGACGTCAGCGTCCTCCTCGTCCACGTCAGCATGATGCTGCTGCCGGTGCTGCTGGTGGTGGTGGTGATGGTGAGAGGGGAAGGCGCTGCCAGCTGTGTCATCCTCGTCATAGACATGTGCGATACTGCTATTGATGTTCGCCCCTAATTTAGAATCACTCGCAAGGGCACTCCATTGGCCAGTCAGCGCACTCCCCCCCCACATGCTCTCCCCCCCAACACTTCCTCTCCTCCTCCCCTTTGCCCCCCACCAAGCCCCTCCCCCTGTCCCTCTCGCTCCAACCTCCCCAACACCCCCTCCCCCGCTCCCCCTCCCCTTCCCACGCCATATCCCCCTGCTCCTCCCCCACACTCGTCCCACACCATCCCCTCGTCCCCCTCCCCTTCCCCCTCCCCTTCCCCCTCCCCTTCCCCCTCCTCCCCCCACACAGGCAAATCCCCCTCCCCCACACTCACCAATCCCTCATCAAAAGGCGCCACACTCACAGTACACACACTAGGCACACACCCATGCCCCAACCCCATCCCTTCTATCACCACCCGAGGCACCAACCCTAACTCTCCCTGCCGCTGCCAGAACCTCTCCCTTCTCTCCACCTCCTCCTCTCTCACTCTCGCCATCTCCTCTGCCACCTGCTGTGCCCGCCCCATATACCCCATCCCGAACCCTTTTCTGCGGGCGATTTCCCCTATACAATCCGCGTAAGCCCCTCTTAAAGCCCGGGCGGAGGCGAGGAGCGAGAAGAGCGCGTCTTGGCGGGAAATCGCTTCTCTGAACGCGTGCAGGCGGTTTCGGAATCCACGAACCCGGGACTGCCACCTGGCGACGGCCTGCATGCGCGTGTGGACGAGATTCGTCATAGCGATCTTGCTGGCGCGCGCTGATTGGACGAGAGCCGCGAGGTGCGAATCGATGGCTGAGATCCGCGGGAGGAGGGAGGAGGAATGGACGGTGCAGATTGGGTCTAGGGCAGCAACGGCTTCGATTGGTTGGAGGTGCGGGGAGGAGGAGGAGGAGGAGGTGGAGGAGGAGGAGGAAGGGGAGGAAGAAGGGGAGGGAGGGGGGAGGAGGCGGGAAGGGGAGGCGGAGGGGAGAAGGAGGGGGAGGAGGAGGAGGAGGAGTGGGTAACTGAGACCGTGCAGTCGTGTAGCAGCTGCCTCACTGTGTTGAGATCCTTGCTGGGGGGAGGGGGAGAGGGGAGAGGGCGGGGGAACGGCGAGGGGGAAGAGCGGATGGGAGGGGAGGGGGAAAGGCAGGGGGGGATGAAATGTGGCGCATGAGAGCGTTCAGTCGTGTAATAGCTGCCTCATTGTGTTGAGATCCTGGATAGGAGATGAGAGAGGGGGGACGAAGGACAAAGGAGGAGATATGGCGCATGAGAGAGTGCGGTCGTGGGGAGCTGCCACACTGTGTTGGAGTCATTGCTGGGGGGGGCGGGAAAGAGGAAGGGAGGAAGAACA
Organism: Closterium sp. NIES-65; assembly: GCA_948144175.1. NCBI lineage: Eukaryota > Viridiplantae > Streptophyta > Zygnematophyceae > Desmidiales > Closteriaceae > Closterium > Closterium sp. NIES-65. Next base: position 116,752 of record CANXME010000245.1, read on the forward strand.
CGATGAGACAACTGAACCCAGCGGAACTCAACTCACCCGAGAACGCCAAGGATGACTTGTTGCTCCTCCAGCACCGGTGCTCCTCCTCCACCATCCCCGATGCTCACAAGAACTGCGAAAGGCATTGAGCTCAGCCCTAGATAATGAACACAACACGCTCCCAGACGCAACTCAACTCACCCGAGAACGCCAAGGATGACTGCTTGCTCCTCCAGCAGCCGGTGTCCCTCCTCCACCATCCCTTCCACTTCCCGCACCACCTCCGCCTCCCTCCGCCGCCCTTCCGCGCCCGCACCCGCAGCCCCGCGTTTGCGCCCGCGGCCCCTGCAGCAGCTCAGCCGAAGGTCCGCTGACTGCGGTTTCTCCGCTTCCCCCTCCCCCGCCGCCTATCAGCTCCTCGATTCCCGCCCGCGTGTCTTGAAACTGCTGCTCCAGCTCAGCGACCTTCGTGGCCATCTGAGCGTGCGCCACGTGGCACTCCGAGAACGCCTGCTGCAGCCAGCGGCTCCTTGGCCAGTTGCACGAGGCTCTGCCACCCGGTTGCCGCCCGGACGGGCGCCAGTAAACGACAAGAGTGCAACGCGCGGAGGTTCCGGTGGAAGGTTCGCAGAAGGAGCTCGTGACGGCTGTACTGCTGCTTATACGAAAGATTGAAAATCCGCAAACGATGTGACTATATGGAGGGCCATGGCCTCCATGCTGGCAGATCCGGACGGACGGCTTCTGCTTGCGTGTGCTGCTCCTGCAGGAGCCGCCGACACGTGTCGAAAACGCGATTGGCTGGCGCGAGATACGCCTGAGCCTGTAACAGATCTTGACGAAACTGCCGTTCGTAGGAGGGAATGGCTCGAGGAGCGGGTTACCCGACCGGTCTAACGGATGTAAAACGGCTTCGCCGCCAGGCTCACCCACCGTTATAATCAATTCTGTACACTTATTTCCTCGATTTCTTCTACCGCGGGAGGAGGAGATTTTGGAAGGAGGCGCATCTTATTGAAAAGAAAGACTGGGCGGGAGTGTCCGTGAGATGCGGAGCGCGACGTGTCGACCGCGCCTGCTGTGTCATTGATACTGCTGTCCACGTCAGCATCGGGAAGTTGATACGCTCCGAGTTGCCGTCCGGGCTCGAGGCGCACGTCGCGGCAGATTAAGAGCTGGTCCTGAGGAGGTATGGCGGTTAGGGAGGCGAGAGTATCGCAGACAGAATCTACCGGCGTGTCCGCGCCGCAGTGGAGTTCGAACGACCTACCGCTCTCTGCCACGTGTACCAGCAACATGGCGACTCGACTATTTTTGCGACGTGTCAAGGTATTAATTCATATATATACACGATAAGTACTCTGAACAGAATCGCCGAGGACTAGCCCAAAGGCTCGCAGCTGGAAGCAACAACAACGAAAACCGAAACTGGCTTACGAAATATATCGCCACTTCGGAGCGCTACACTTCGTAGCAGTCGAAATTTCAATCCAAGCCGTTTGATTGTCATTCCTCTCGCGGAGTTGGCTGCTGAGGAAGTGGACTCGCATGCATACTCGCATAATTGGGGAAGCAATGGCGGCTGTGTTATGAACTTCTGATGAAAAAGCCAAACGCAAGAAGCTGTTGATGAATATGTAAAGCGCAGTCGTAAATCTTCACACACCAGGTTTGTGAGGCAGTTCGGCAGGGTAAGATGAAATAGAAAACGATAGGGTGGAAGTTTGAACCACAGCAAGGCAAAAATGATGAATCGAGCTTCTCATGTGGAAGTTCCAAGGCAGGTTCCGAACAATGAATCCAGCCTGTAGTGAAGCCTCGGCCGAGCGTAACACTCACTCTTTGCCTGCCAGATGGCACTATTGTGGTTCGGTCTTACGTGATAGTGAGACGTTTGGAACCAATGAGAGAGATCAAAGCTTGTGGTTTGATGGTTTGGTAATCGTGTGGTGAACCTCCTGTCTTGCCACGGCGAAATGGCTTTCCGCTGCAGACGTGAGGTTCACGGAACTTGACGTGTCAGTTGTTACACGTTGAACTCTGTCTGGCGGGCAAATTTCGTCAGCCTTCGTCGCGATCATCGAGACACAAATTTTCCAATCACTAGTCAGAAGCAAGAACAGCGACACGTCAGAAAGAGTGCTTCTGTGGTGAGCAGGACGCAGGTTTTGGGGTTGGCAGAGTGGCAAATCAATGTTTACCACCTTGATTGGACGAGCTCCATCGACCAATCGACGAGGTGCAATCGGGAAGGTGGGGAGGCAAACACTCGACAAGGAAGAGTCCACTAAAGCTGTGTAATCAACCTATCATCAATAATTTTCCTTATTGCTTACACCACAACTGACAATAGCAAGAGTGTGCCACCAGCCACACTTGACATCTTGCACGTGCACATTATGCTCGTACATTCTTTTTTTACTACCGGTACCGGCTCTGTATTTGTCGCCACATTTCTGGTCAAACTTCTTCATGGTAGCCGCATGAGGGGAGTGAGTGTCTTTCGTATGACCAAGTCCCAGCTGTCATGATCACAATGAAAAGAATTTACAACATGTTTAGATGGACCACAAAGAACATGAGCTGTCAGTTGCACACATGGGTGAATGAATACACCTTGTGAGTGGGGATCAATGCATGCGGGTTGGGTTCGATGCACAACACGGGTGCAAGGCGAGACAAACATAAATATCAAAAAGGGTTGTATGCATGGAAGCGATGGGTGAAACCTAGAACCATGAAGATTGGGCTTAGATGCACGAGAAAGTGTACCACACACACCTGTCCAAACTTAATGCAGCCCCATAAGAGAGATGACCGTCGGTGGTGAGAACAGACTTTTGAGATGTCTCAAAACACACACCCCTGCCCAAACTTGTTGGAGCCCCAGACAAATGGTGACAGCCGAGTTACGAGGTCTCAAAACACACACACACACACACACACACACACACACACACACACACACACACTCACACACACACACACACACTCACGCACGCACGCACGCACGCACGCACGCACCACACACACACACACACACACACACACACACACACACACACACACACACACACACACACACACACACACACACACCTGCCCAACTTGTTGGAGCCCCAGACGAAAAGAGTGCCGTTGGTGGTAATAGCGGCCGAGTGCCGTGCTCCACAGGAGATCCCTTTCAGCGAACAATTGTCCAGATCTGGAGAATCCAGTAGCGTTGGAAACACCTGACAGGGCAATAGACACGGGCACACATACGCACAAACACAGGAGGGAACAAACAGAGACAGCAAGTCAGTGACACGTGATAGGGAAGGAGGACGATGCACAAACAAGAGAAGACATGTGACACACACTCAAGAACATGATGACAACAAGAGCAACAACAAGAGCATTAACACGTTCACAATAACCCTGGTAATGCTGGTTTGGTAACGGTGTTTGTTTACACCTTAGCTGCCGTGTCTCCAGTGCCCAGCTGGCCAAACTGATTGCCTCCCCAGCTGTACACGTCACCGCCTTCCAGTTCCACGTCAGCACCGTCCACCTCCACGTCAGCATCACCACCTGACATCACCACCAGTAGCGGCACCACGGCCACAGATTGAGCCAGCAGGGAGGGCGAGGGCGAGGGAGTGCCAGAGGCCAGCAGCGATGGCTGTCACTGTGAGGCCA
>CANXME010000246.1:0-15000 GCA_948144175.1 Closterium sp. NIES-65
GCTTGACTTGATTTTCAGTACGAATACAAGCCGTGAAAGCGGGGCCTATTCGATCCTTAGCTCTTCGGAGCTTGAAGGTAGAGGTGTCAGAAAAGTTACCACAAAAAGGGATAACTGGCTTGTGGCAGCCAAGCGTTCATAGCGACGTTGCTTTTTGATCCTTCGATGTCGGCTCTTCCTATCATTGTGAAGCAGAATTCACCAAGTGTTGGATTGTTCACCCACCAATAGGGAACGTGAGCTGGGTTTAGACCGTCGTGAGACAGGTTAGTTTTACCCTACTGATGCACCGGTTCCGCGGCAGCAATTCAACTTAGTACGAGAGGAACCGTTGATTCGCATAATTGGCAATTGCGTCAGGCCGGTCGGCCTGCGGACGCGAACCTACCATGCGCCGGATTATGACTGAACGCCTCTAAGTCAGAATCCAAGCTGAAAGCGTTATTACCTTCTCTGGGCTCACCTGGCTAAGAATAGGGGACGCTTCGTGCGCCCCAAGAGCATATGCCGAGACGCTCGTGGAACAAGAGCGGCAACCGTTTCAGGGAAATTAATCATTTGCAGACGACTTAAACCGAACGGGGTATTGTACGCGGCAGAGTAGCCTTGCTGCTACGATCCGCTGAGATTCAGCCCTTGTTCTTGACCCACCCCCCCCCTCTCTTCCCCCCTCCCACCCTGAACGCCGGGGTGGGGCATGGGGGGGCGTCCGATGCCCGCGGAGAAGGGCATCGGGCGGGCCCTTGTTGTCTTTCCCTTTCCCCTTTTAGAGGACAACAGGGGTCCGCATCCCTGCGTTGGCAATGGAAGGAGGGATACGTGAGAGAGAGAGTGAGAGGGGATGGGAAATCGAGGGTAGGCAGAGCCCTCTCGGGGCTGGTTGGTTGGTTTGGCTGGATCGTTGTTGGCCGGCCTGTTAGAAGGGTGAGGGTCGCTCCCTCTCTCTTCAGGTGGGTGGGCCGCAGGGCTCGCACACTGGAAGGGCCAAGGATCGAAGGAGATCCTCCCTTCCGATGGGCGTGCCCCGGGCCCCCCGATGGATGTATATAGAAGGGGACACCTTCTTTATAAATCCATCAAAACGGTCTAGACGGACGACGACTGACTCGACGAAGACGGAACTAAGGACATAAGGACATAAGGCAGGGGAACCCCAGCGTTTTTTCAGCCCAATTCTAGGGATTCTAGGGGTCTCGGAGCCGAAAAGCGAGGCCAAATCGGATCGTCCGGGTCATCCGGGTGGAGAACCGGATCGTCCGGGTCATCCGGGTGGGGAACCGGATCGACCGGACCATCCGGATGGGAAACCGGGTCATCCGGGTCGGGAACCGGACCAACCGGATCATCCGGGTGGGGAACCGGGTCGACCGGACCATCCGCACGCGGAACCGGATCATCCGGGTCATCCGGGTCGGGAACCGGATCGACCGGACCATCCGGATGGGGAACCGGATCATCCGGATCATCCGGGTCGGGAACCGGATCGACAGGACCATCCGGGTGGAGAACCGGACTCAACCGTACCATCCCCGTGGGGGACCGGACCCAACCGGACCATCCGGGTGGGGTGCCGGGTCGGGAACCGGACCGACCGGACCATCCGGGTGGGGAGCCGGATCAACCGGGTCATCCGGGTGGGGAACCGGATCAACCGGGTCATCCGGGTGGGGAACCGGATCGACCGGGTGGGAAACCGGACCAACCGGACCGACCGGACCATCCGGGTGGGGAACCGGACCCGGCCGGACCATCCGGGTGGGGTACCGGGTCAGGAACCGGACTGGGAACCGGATCATCCGGGTCATCCGGATGGGGAACCGGATCATCCGGGTCATCCGGGTGGAGAACCGGATCAACCGGACCATCCGGTTGGGGTACCGGGTGGGGAACCGGACCAACCGGACAGGGAACCGGACGGGAAGCCGGATCATCCGGGTCATCCGTATGGGGAATTGGATCGACCGGGTGATCCGGGTGGGGAACCGGATCAGCCGGGCAAGCCCGATGGGGAACCGGGTGGGGAAACGGACCAGCCGGGTAGGGTACCGGGCGGGGAACCGGACCATCCGGGTCATCCGGGTGGGGATCCGGATCGACCGGGTCATCCGGGTGGGGAACCGGACCAACCGGACCATCCGGGTGGGGAACCGGGTCGGGAACCGGATCAACCCGACCATCCGGTTGGGGAGCCGGACCAATCGGACCGTCCGGGTGGGGAGCCGAATCGACCGGGTGGGAAATCGGACCAACCGGGTGGGGAACCGGACCAACCGGACCATCCGGGTGGGGAACCGGGTCGGGAACCGGATCAACCCGACCATCCGGTTGGGGAACCGGACCAATCGGACCGTCCGGGTGGGGAGCCGAATCGACCGGGTGGGAAATCGGACCAACCGGGTGGGGAACCGGACCAACCGGACCATCCGGGTGGGGAACCGGGTCGGGAACCGGATCAACCCGACCATCCGGTTGGGGAACCGGACCAATCGGACCGTCCGGGTGGGGAGCCGAATCGACCGGGTGGGAAATCGGACCAACCGGGTGGGGAACCGGACCAACCGGACCATCCGGGTGGGGAACCGGGTCGGGAACCGGATCAACCCGACCATCCGGTTGGGGAACCGGACCAATCGGACCGTCCGGGTGGGGAGCCGAATCGACCGGGTGGGAAATCGGACCAACCGGGTGGGGAACCGGACCAACCGGACCATCCGGGTGGGGAACCGGGTCGGGAACCGGATCAACCCGACCATCCGGTTGGGGAACCGGACCAATCGGACCGTCCGGGTGGGGAGCCGAATCGACCGGGTGGGAAATCGAACCAACCGGGTGGGGAACCCGGTGCGGTTCCGGGTCGGGAGCCGGGTCAACCGGACCATCCGGACGGGGAACCGGATGATCCGGGTGGTCCGGGTGGGGAAGCGGACCAACCGGACCAACCGGGTGCGGTACCGGGTGGGAAACCGGACCAAACGGGTAGTGATCCGGACGGGGAACCGGATCACCCGGGTCGGGAACCGGATCGACCGGGTCTGGGGTGGGGAACCGGACCATCCGGGTGGGGAACCGGGTGGGGTACCGGGTCGGGGAACCGGATCAACCGGACCATCCGGACGGGGAACCGGATCATCCGGGTGGTCCGGGTGGGGTGCCAAATCGACCGTGCGGGGAGTCGGACCAGCCGGACCATCCGGGTGGGGTACCGGGTCGGGAACCGGATCAACCGGACCATCCGGATGGGGAACCGGATCATCCGGGAAGGGAACCGGATCGACCGGGTCTAGGGTGGGGAACCGGACCATCCGGGTCGGTCGGGTCGGAACCCGGATCCGGAACCGGGTGTTGAACCGTATCAACCGGATGGGAGCCGGATGGACCCAATCGGACGGACAAGCCGGACCGAAAACGGGTGGGGAACCGGATCGGAACCGGGTGGAGAGCCGAATGGGCCGGTTCGGTCGGATCAACCGGGCCGGAAACGGGTGGGTAACCGGATCAACCGCCCCAGCCGGGTGAGGGATCGGGTCGACCCGGTAGGGAGCCGGATCGACCGGATCGGAACCGGTTGGGAAACCGGATTCACCGGACCGACCGGATCGACCGGATCAACCGGGTGGGGAGCCGGGTCAACCGGACGGGGAACCGGATGGACCGGACCAGCCGGATCATCCGGGTTGGAGCCGGGCGGGGAACAGGATCAACCGGTTGAGCCGGGTCGATGGATCCGGATCCCACCACCCTAGGCGGGATGGATCCGGGTCGCACCCCCCCGGTTGGGATGGATCCCGATCACCCCTCTCGGGATGGGATGGATCCGGATCTCACCACCCTGGACGGGATGGATCCGGATAACCCCGCCGGGGGGTTGGGATGGATCCGGATCACACCACCCTGGATGGGATGGATACGGATCGCACCTCCCCGGTGGGGATTGATCCGGTTCGAAACACCGCGGGTGGGATGGGTCCGGTCCGAACCACCCTGGAAGGGATGGATCCGGACCGGGCCACCGTGGATGGGACGGGTCCGGTTCTTTGACGGCTCCCGGGTGGGTGTGGGTCCTTGGACGGGCCCACACCCTCCCTAGAGCCCTTTATTCTTTGGGTCACACCTTCGTTCTCGACCGGGGTTCTTTGCGGGCTCTAGGGTGGGTGTGGGTCCTTGCACGGACCCCTACCTTCCCTACCGGGTCGGGAACCGGATCGACCGGACCATCCGGACGGGGAACCGGATCATCCGGGTCATCCCGGAAGGGAACCGGATCGACCGGGTCTAGGTTAGGGAACCGGACCATCCGGGTGGGGAACCGGGTCCGGTACCGGGTCGGGAACCGGATCGACCGGGTCTAGGGTAGGAAGCCGGACCATCCGGGTGGGGAACCGGATCGACCGGGTCTAGGGCAGGAAGCCGGACCATCCGGGTGGGGAACCGGGTCCGGTGCCGGATCGACCGGGTCTAGGGTAGGAAGCCGGACCATCCGGGTGGGGAACCGGGTCGGCCAACCGGGTCGGGTACCGGATCGACCGGATCTAGGGTAGGAAGCCGGACCGTCCGGGTGGGGAAGCGGGTCGGGTACCAGGTCTAGGGTAGGAAGCGGGACCATCCGGGTGGGGAACCGGGTCGGGTACCGGGTCGGAAACCGGATCGACCGGACCAACCGGATGGGGAACCGGATCATCCGGATCATCCGCATGGGGTGCCGAACCGACCGTGTCGGGAGTCGGACCAACCGGGTGGGGTACCGGGTCGGGAACCGGATCGACCGGACCATCCGACCGGGGAACCGGATCATCCGGGTCATCCGGGAAGGGAACCAGATCTAGGTTAGGGAACCGGACCATCCGGGTGGGGAACCGGGTCGGGTACCGGGTCGGGAACCGGATCGATCGGGTCTAGGGTAGGAAGCGGGACCATCCGGGTGGGGAGCCGGGTCGGGTACCGGGTCGGGAACCGGATCGACGGGATCTAGGGTAGGAAGCCGAACCATCCGGGTGGGGAACCGGGTCGGGTACCGGACCGGGAACCGGATCCACCGGACCAACCGGATGGGGAACCGGATCATCCGGATCATCCGCATGGGGTGCCGAACCGACCGTGTCGGGAGTCGGACCAACCGGGTGGGGTACCGGGTCGGGAACCGGATCGACCGGACCATCCGACCGGGGAACCGGATCATCCGGGTCATCCGGGAAGGGAACCGGATCTAGGTTAGGGAACCGGACCATCCGGGTGGGGAACCGGGTCCGGTACCGGGTCGGGAACCGGATCGACCGGGTCTAGGGTAGGAAGCCGGACCATCCGGGTGGGGAGCCGGGTCCGGTACCGGGTCGGGTACCGGACCGACCGGGTCTAGGGTAGGAAGCCGGACCATCCGGGTGGGGAACCGGGTCCGGTACCGGGTCGGGTACCGGATCGACCGGATCTCGGGTAGGAAGCCGTACCATCCGGGTGGGGAACCGGGTCGGGTACCGGGTCGGGAACCGGATCGACCGGGTCTAGGGTAGGAAGCGGGACCATCCGGGTGGGGAGCCGGGTCGGGTACCGGGTCGGGAACCGGATCGACGGGATCTAGGGTAGGAAGCCGAACCATCCGGGTGGGGAACCGGGTCGGGTACCGGGTCGGGAACCGGATCGACCGGGTCTAGTGTAGGAAGCGGGACCATCCGGGTGGGGAACCGGGTCGGGTACCGGACCGGGAACCGGATCCACCGGACCAACCGGATGGGGAACCGGATCATCCGGATCATCCGCATGGGGTGCCGAACCGACCGTGTCGGGAGTCGGACCAACCGGGTGGGGTACCGGGTCGGGAACCGGATCGACCGGACCATCCGACCGGGGAACCGGATCATCCGGGTCATCCGGGAAGGGAACCGGATCCAGGTTAGGGAACCGGACCATCCGGGTGGGGAACCGGGTCCGGTACTGGGTCGGGAACCGGATCGACCGGGTATAGGGTAGGAAGCCGGACCATCCGGGCGGGGAGCCGGGTCCGGTACCGGGTCGGGTACCGGACCGACCGGGTCTAGGGTAGGAAGCCGGACCATCCGGGTGGGGAACCGGGTCGGGTACCGGACCGACCGGATCTAGGGTAGGAAGCCGGACCATCCGGGTGGGGAACCGGGTCGGGTACCGGACCGGGAACCGGATCCACCGGACCAACCGGATGGGGAACCGGATCATCCGGATCATCCGCATGGGGTGCCGAACCGACCGTGTCGGGAGTCGGACCAACCGGGTGGGGTACCGGGTCGGGAACCGGATCGACCGGACCATCCGACCGGGGAACCGGATCATCCGGGTCATCCGGGAAGGGAACCGGATCTAGGTTAGGGAACAGGACCATCCGGGTGGGGAACCGGGTCCGGTACCGGGTCGGGAACCGGATCGACCGGGTCTAGGGTAGGAAGCCGGACCATCCGGGTGGGGAGCCGGGTCCGGTACCGGGTCGGGTACCGGACCGACCGGGTCTAGGGTAGGAAGCCGGACCATCCGGGTGGGGAACCGGGTCGGGTACCGGACCGACCGGATCTAGGGTAGGAAGCCGGACCATCCGGGTGGGGAACCGGGTCGGCCAACCGGGTCGGGTACCGGATCGACCGGATCTAGGGTGGGAAGCCGGACCATCCGGGTGGGGAACCGGGCCGGCCAACCGGGTCGGGTACCGGATCGACCGGGTCTATGGTAGGAAGCCGGACCATCCGGGTGGGGAACCGGGTCGGGTACCGGGTCGGGTACCGGATCGACCGGATCTAGGGTAGGAAGCCGTACCATCCGGGTGGGGAACCGGGTCGGGTACCGGGTCGGGAACCGGATCGACCGGGTCTAGGGTAGGGAGCGGGACCATCCGGGTGGGGAACCGGGTCGGGTACCGGCGGATCGACCGGACCATCCGGATGGGGAACCGGGGTGCCGAACCGACCGTGTGGGGAGTCGGACCAACCGGGCCAGCCGGGTGGGGTACCGGATCCGGTACCGGATCAACCGGACCATCCGGCCGGGGAACCGGATCATTCGGGTCATCCGGGAAGGGAACCGGACCGACCGGGTCTAGGGTAGGAAGCCGGACCATACGGGTGGGGAACCGGGTCGGGTACCGGGTCGGGAACCGGATCGACCGGGTCTAGGGTAGGAAGCGGGACCATCCGGGTGGGGAGCCGGGTCGGGAACCGGATCGACCGGATCTAGGGTAGGAAGCCGAACCATCCGGGTGGGGAACCGGGTCGGGTACCGGGTCGGGAACCGGATCGACCGGGTCTAGTGTAGGAAGCGGGACCATCCGGGTGGGGAACCGGGTCGGGTACCGGGTCGGGTACCGGATCGACCGGATCTATGGTAGGAAGCCGGACCATCCGGGTGGGGAACCGGGTCGGGTACCGGATCGACCGGATCTAGGGTAGGAAGCCGAACCATCCGGGTGGGGAACCGGGTCGGGTACCGGGTCGGGAACCGGATCGACCGGGTCTAGTGTAGGAAGCGGGACCATCCGGGTGGGGAACCGGGTCGGGTACCGGGTCGGGTACCGGATCGACCGGATCTATTGTAGGAAGCCGGACCATCCGGGTGGGGAACCGGGTCGGGTACCGGGTCGGGTACCGGATCGACCGGGTCTAGGGTAGGAAGCTGGACCATCCGGGTGGGGAACCGGGTCGGGTACCGGGTCGGGAACCGGATCGACCGGGTCTAGGGTAGGAAGCGGGACCATCCGGGTGGGGAACCGGGTCGGGTACCGGCGGATCGACCGGACCATCCGGATGGGGAACCGGGGTGCCGAACCGACCGTGTGGGGAGTCGGACCAACCGGGCCAACCGGGTGGGGTACCGGGTCGGGAATCGGATCAACCGGACCATCCGGCCGGGGAACCGGATCATCCGGGTCATCCGGGAAGGGAACCGGACCGACCGGGTCTAGGGTAGGAAGCCGGACCATACGGGTGGGGAACCGGGTCGGGAACCGGATCGACCGGGTCCAAGGTAGGAAGCCGGAACATCCGGGTGTGGAACCGGGTCGGGTGAGGGACCGGTTCGACCCGGTAGGGAGCCGGATCAACCGGGTCGGAACCGGGTAGGGAACCGGATGGGGAACCGGATCTACTGGACCGGCCGGCTCGACCGGGTGGGGATCCGGGTCAACCGGACTTGGAACCGGTTGGACCGGACCGGACGGGGAACCAGATCTACCGGACCGGCCGGATCGACCGGGTGGGGAGCTGGGTCAACTGGACGTGGAACCGGATGGACCGGACCGGCCGGATCATCCGGGCTGGAACCGGGCGGGGAACCGGATCGACCGGGTCGATGGATCCGGATCCCACCACCCTAGGCGTGATGGATCCGGGTCACACCACCCCGGTTGGGATGGATCCGGATCACCCCACTCGGGATGGGCTGGATCCGGATCACCCCACCCGGGATGGGATGGATCCGGATCTCACCACCCTGGACTGGATGGATCCAAATAACCCCACCCGGGATGGGATGGATCCGGATCACACCACCCTAGATGGGATGGATCCGGACCGCACCCCCCGTGGGCTCCGGGGCCTCCTTTTCCCGGTGCCAAGGCCCGGATGACCGGGGGGGAGTGTAAACCAGGGTGGGAGCTTCCTTTCCACGGGTTCATATTCTTCCCAAGGGTCCATTTGACCGGCTGGAATGAGACAAACGCTCCAATGGACCGGCCAAGGTTGAATTCCACCCTTGCATGGGCTCGGGTGGGCTCCGGGACCTCTTTCTCCCGGTGCAAAGGCCCGGATGATCTGGGGGAAGTGTAAACCAGGGTGGGAGCTTCCTTTCTACGGGTTCATATCCATCCCAAGGGTCTCTTCTTGACCGGCTGGAATCAAACAATTGCTCCAATGGACCATCCAAGGTTGAAATCCACCCTTGCACGGGCTCGGATGGGCTCCGGGACCTCCTTTTCCCGGTGCAAAGACCTGGGTGACCGAGGGGACGTGTAAACAAGGGTGGGAGCTTCCTCTCTACGGGCTCATATCCATCCCAAGGGTCCTTTTGACCGGCTGGAATGAGGCAAACGATCCAAAGGACCGGCCAAGGTTGAATTCCACCCTTGCACGGGCTCGGGTGGGCTCTGGGACCTCTTTTTCCCGGTGCAAAGGCCCGGATGATTTGGGGCAAGTGTAATCCAGGGTGGGAGCTTCCTTTCTACGGGTTCATATCCATCCCAAGGGTCTTCTTGACCGGCTGGACCGAAACAGTCGCTCCAATGGACCGCCCAAGGTTGAAATCCACCCTTGCACGGGCTCGGATGGGCTCCGGGACCTCTTTTTCCCGGTGCAAAGACCTGGGTGACCGGAGGGAAGTGTAAACCAGGGCGGGAGCTTCCTCTCTACGGGCTCATACACATCCCAAGCGTCCTTTTGACCGGCTGGAATGAGGCAAACGATCCAAAGGACCGGCCAAGGTTGAATTCCACCCTTGCACGGGCTCGGATGGGCTCCGGGGCCTCCTCTTCCCGGTGAAATGGCCCGGATGACCGGGGGGAAGTGTAAAACAGGGCGGGAGCTACCTTTCCACGGGTTCATATCCGTCCCAAGGGTCCATTTGACCGGCTGGAATGAGACAAACGATCCAAAGGACCGGCCAAGGTTGAATTCCACCCTTGCACGGGCTCGGACGGGCTCCGGGGCCTCCTCTTCCCGGCGAAAAGGCCCGGATGACCGGGGGGAAGTGTAAACCAGGGCGGGAGCTACCTTTCTACGGGCTCATATCCGTCCCAAGGGTCCATTTGACCGGCTGGAATGAGGCAAACGATCCAAAGGACCGGCCAAGGTTGAATTCCACCCTTGCACGGGCTCGGACGGGCTCCAGGACCTCTTTTTACCGGTGCAAAGGCCTGGATGACCGAGGGGGAGTGTAAAACAGGGTGGGAGCTACCTTCCTACGGGTTCATATCCATCCCAAGGGTCCTTTTGACCGGCTGGAATGAGACAAACGCTCCATTGTACCGGGGGATTTAGGGGCCAAGGCTCAAAATCACCCTTGCACAGGCTCATATCCATCCCAAGATGGCCCCAAATGATGGTAACCCAACGTGATCCGAGTGATTGGCCCTGGAATAGGGTAGGGAACCGGGTATGTTGCCCCTCCCCAGTGCCATGGTGGTGGATTTCGGTTTGCCCCAAATGATGGTAACCCAACGTTATCCGAGTGATTGGCCCTGGAATAGGGTAGGGAGTTGCTGTCTTCTCCCCCTTGGGCCCTGGTGGGGCATTTTCAAACGCCCCAAGTGATGGTAACCCAACGTTATCCAAGTGATTGGCCCTGGAAAAGGGTAGGGAGTTGTTATCTTCTCTCACTTGGGCCCTGGTGGGGCATTTCCGAACGCCCCAAATGATGGTAACCCAACGTTATCCAAGTGATTGGCCCTGGAATAGGGTGGGGAGTTGTTATCTTCTCTCCCTTGAACCCTGGTGGGGCATTTTTAAGCGCCCAAAATGATGGTAACACAACGTTATCCAAGTGATTGGCCCTGGAATAGGGTAGGGAGTTGTTATCTTCTCTCACTTGGGCCCTGGTGGGGCATTTCCAAACGCCCCAAATGATGGTAACCCAACGTTATCCAAGTGATTGGCCCTGGAATAGGGTGGGGAGTTGTTATCTTCTCTCCCTTGGGCCCTGGTGGGGCATTTTTAAGCGCCCAAAATGATGGTAACCCAACGTTATCCAAGTGATTGGCCCTGGAATAGGGTAGGGAGTTGTTATCTTCTCTCACTTGGGCCCTGGTGGGGCATTTCCAAACGCCCCAAATGATGGTAACCCAACGTTATCCAAGTGATTGGCCCTGGAATAGGGTGGGGAGTTGTTATCTTCTCTCCCTTGGGCCCTGGTGGGGCATTTTTAAGCGCCCAAAATGATGGTAACCCAACGTTATCCAAGTGATTGGCCCTGGAATAGGGTGGGGAGTTGTTATCTTCTCTCCCTTGGGCCCTGGTGGGGCATTTTTAAGCGCCCAAAATGATGGTAACCCAACGTTATCCAAGTGATTGGCCCTGGAATGGGGTAGGGAGTTGTTATCTTCTCTCACTTGGGCCCTGGTGGGGCATTTCCAAACGCCCCAAATGATGGTAACCCAACGTTATCCAAGTGATTGGCCCTGGAATAGGGTGGGGAGTTGTTATCTTCTCTCCCTTGGGCCCTGGTGGGGCATTTTTAAGCGCCCAAAATGATGGTAACCCAACGTTATCCAAGTGATTGGCCCTGGAATAGGGTGGGGAGTTGTTATCTTCTCTCCCTTGGGCCCTGGTGGGGCATTTTTAAGCGCCCAAAATGATGGTAACCCAACGTTATCCAAGTGATTGGCCCTGGAATAGGGTAGGGAGTTGTTATCTTCTCTCACTTGGGCCCTGGTGGGGCATTTCCAAACGCCCCAAATGATGGTAACCCAACGTTATCCAAGTGATTGGCCCTGGAATAGGGTGGGGAGTTGTTATCTTCTCTCCCTTGGGCCCTGGTGGGGCATTTTCAAACGCCCCAAATGATGGTAACCCAACGTTATCCAAGTGATTGGCCCTGGAATAGGGTGGGGAGTTGTTATCTTCTCTCCCTTGGGCCCTGGTGGGGCATTTTCAAACGCCCCAAATGATGGTAACCCAACGTTATCCGAGTGATTGGCCCTGGAATAGGTTAGGGAGTTGTATCTTCTCTCCCTTGGGCCCTGGTGGGGCATTTCCGAACGCCCCGAATGATGGTAACCCAACGTTATCCGAGTGATTGGCCCTGGAATAAAGTAGGAAGTTTGTATTTTCTCTCCCTTGGGCCCTGGTGATGCACTTTTGAACGCCCCAAATGATGGTAACCCAACGTTATCCGAGTGATTGGCCCTGGAATGAGGAAGGGGTACCTTGTCCCTCCCTAGGACCCGGGCTCTGGTGGGTCCATCCGGTCCGCAACTGGGATGGTCCGGACCCCCACCCGGCCTGGGTGGATCTGGCTCCCACTCAGGATGGTCCGGACCCCCGCCCGGCCTGGGTGGATCCGGTTCCCACCCTGGATGGTCCGGACCCCAACCCGGTCCGGGTGGATCCAGTTCCCACCCGGGATGGTCCGGACCCCCACCTGGCCTGGGTGGATCCGGTTCCCACCCGGGTTTAGGGTCCGGACCCCCATCCGGATCCCACCCGGGATGGTCCGGACCCCCACCCGGCCTGGGTGGATTCCCCTCGGTGGGGAATTCCCAAACGCCTAGAATGATGGTAACCCAACGTGATCCGAGTGATTGGCCTAGGAATAAAGTAGTGTCAGCTCTTCTTTGTCCCTCTTTAGGACCTAGGCTCTGGTGGGCTCGGTTCCCACCCGGGATGGGTCCATCCGGTCCCCACCCGGGCTGGTCCGGACCCCCGCCCGGCCTGGGTCCATCCGGTTCCCACCCGCTCAGGATGGATTCGGTTCCCAACCGGGGTGGTCCGGACCCCCACCCGGCCTGGGTGGATCCGGTTCCCGCCCGGGATGATCCGGACCCCCACCACCCGGCCTGGGTGGATCCGGTTCCCACGCGGGATGGTCCGGACCCCCACCCGACCCGGGTGGATCCGGTTCCACCAAGGTTGGGGTCCGGACCACCATCCGGGCCGGGTGGATTCCCCTCGGTGGGGGTTTTTCAATTCCCCCAAATGATGGTAACCCAACGTTATCCGAGTGATTGGCCTAGGAATAATCCATGAGTACTTTTCCCAGCAGTTTTTGTGTCCCTAATGCCCCGGTAAGATTAGATTTGAGCCCCGTATCAAGGTAACCCAACGTGATCCTAGTGATTGGTCTTGGAGGATTATACGGTTGTTTATATAATCTTGCCTTATTGTTTGTCATAATCAAATATATTCGGTAAGCCACGGTGATCGAAGTAATTTTTGTTGTAATATTATGTGGAAGAGGAGGTAAAGGACCCTCTCCACAAAAGCTCGGCGGATTACCCAGGGAGGCACCTTTACTTCCAGGGCCCGCCATGTCCCTACAAATTTCTTGGCACCGGGAATGATGGACCGTTTTCTATCCCGATCCGCTCAAGGTTAGGTGGCCCCCCCTCTTTGCGCTATGCGAGGCGGCGTCGTTGACCCTTGGGTTGGGGAGGGTAGGACTCGGACTATTTGGAACCGGAGAAAAAGATGAGGGCCCGGTCAGATCACTTCCCATTTGGGGTTTGATCCGGTCGGGTGTTTGACCACTACCTGATATGGCAAGGACAAAAAGCTCAATTGTTGCAGGGTGTCCAGTTGGATAATGCCTGGGTAGCGGTCAAGATGGCCGATTCTTTTTAAAGGGGAACGCAAGCTCACTTGACACTAACAAAGGGAGGAGATCTATGTTGACTGCGGACGATTTCGGTCGGACGTGGGACGATGCTAGGTCTCCAAACGGCGGATGTGGACAGTGGGTGCTAAGCCGGACGCGGGCAGAGAGGCTCACCAAACTGCGCGACTACGTACATGCAATCTCACTTGACACTAACAAAGGGAGGAGATCCATGTTGACTGCGGACGATTTCGGTCGGACGTGGGATGATGCTAGGTCTCCAAACGGCGGATGTGGATAGTGGGTGCTAGGCCGGACGCGGGCAGAGAGGTTAGCTAAACTGTGCGATTACGTGCACGCGTTTTTTTGGGAAAGGTGTTGGAGTTCACTTGAGGCCGAGATCGAACGAATAGGTGGTCATCCATCCCATTGCGGAATGCATGATCACCTAGTGAAGCCGGTCAGAGCCTAAGACGGTGCGCTCTCCCATCTTTCTAACGAGGAGGTCTGCTTGCTCAAGATCAGACGAATGGGGTGCTCATTTATTCCGCTTGCGGGATGCATGATCACCACGCTAGTCCGTTCGAGGGCCAGCAGCCTTTCTCAAAGGGTAACGCAATCTCGCTTGACACTGACAAAGGGAGGAGATCCATGTTGACTGCAGACGATTTCGGTCGGACGCGGAACGATGCTAGGTCTCCAAACGGCGGATGTGGATAGCGGGCGCTAGGCCGGACGCGGGCAGAGAGGCTTGCCAAACTGCCCGACTATGGACATGCAATCTCGCTTGACACTAACAAAGGGAGGGGATCCATGCTGACTGCGGACGATTTCGGTCGGACGTGGGACGATGCTAGGTCTCCAAACAGCGGATGTGGATAGTGGATGCTAGGCCGGACGCGGGCAGAGAGGCTTGCCAAACTGCGCGATTACGGACATGCAACGCGTTTCTCTTACAAGGTTGAGGATGCCCGTCTCCTTAGCCACTCGGATATGCGAAAGGCAATGCTTGCTCAAACTGGAAGCCAGTGTGTGGCATGTTCAAGTCCCGTGCCCATAGTCTAATACACGAGCTCCACAAACCTTCAAAGGGGAAGGCGCTAAGATTGAAAGGGGGACAGTTTCTGTCCTCTGGTCATGCCCCTGAGAATCAAAGATGGAGCACAGTAGGGTACCCCGGGCCTAGCTGGCTGATACTGGGACACTGGCAGAACGGAGTAAAGCAAGCGTTGACGAGTACCATATCTGAGCCCGATACGTTAGAAGGGCAGACCAAACTGAGCGAAACGGAAATTGGGGCCTGTATCCCGGCCATCCAGCCTTGTTGCGGAGGTGGTTGATAGGAAGAAGGTAACCAGCCGGAGTAGCAAAGGGAAGTGTGTCCCTCTTTCTGTACGGCCTCGAGAAGGAGGTGCTTGCGTCCTAGGTGGCGGTCTGGGGAACTCCGACTCTCCCGAAAGGAGGGAAAAACGGTGGCCCATGTCCTAACAAAACCACCCGGGGACTTGCATCAAGCTCTCTTGGAACTGTCAAGAAATGAGACTGTGATGGGATGCGGTTGGCAATGTCCCCCCGATCAGGGCAAAGACTCCTCTTGCTCGGCCTTGCCGAGTCGAGGGAGCATTGTGAGGAACAAGCTGTTTGCTAGCGCGTGAGGGGCCACTTTTTAAGCAGCCTACCAGTGGGTAGGAGAGCGGTCGGTGCTACCTACTTTTTCAAGTAGGAGGCGGGCACAATCGTTCAGCGGCA
>CANXME010000246.1:25000-40000 GCA_948144175.1 Closterium sp. NIES-65
CCGGGTCATCCGGGTGGGGAACCGGATCAACCGGGTCATCCGGGTGGGGAACCGGATCGACCGGGTGGGAAACCGGACCAACCGGACCGACCGGACCATCCGGGTGGGGAACCGGACCCGGCCGGACCATCCGGGTGGGGTACCGGGTCAGGAACCGGACTGGGAACCGGATCATCCGGGTCATCCGGATGGGGAACCGGATCATCCGGGTCATCCGGGTGGAGAACCGGATCAACCGGACCATCCGGTTGGGGTACCGGGTGGGGAACCGGACCAACCGGACAGGGAACCGGACGAGAAGCCGGATCATCCGGGTCATCCGTATGGGGAATTGGATCGACCGGGTGATCCGGGTGGGGAACCGGATCAGCCGGGCAAGCCCGATGGGGAACCGGGTGGGGAAACGGACCAGCCGGGTAGGGTACCGGGCGGGGAACCGGACCATCCGGGTCATCCGGGTGGGGATCCGGATCGACCGGGTCATCCGGGTGGGGAACCGGACCAACCGGACCATCCGGGTGGGGAACCGGGTCGGGAACCGGATCAACCCGACCATCCGGTTGGGGAGCCGGACCAATCGGACCGTCCGGGTGGGGAGCCGAATCGACCGGGTGGGAAATCGGACCAACCGGGTGGGGAACCGGACCAACCGGACCATCCGGGTGGGGAACCGGGTCGGGAACCGGATCAACCCGACCATCCGGTTGGGGAACCGGACCAATCGGACCGTCCGGGTGGGGAGCCGAATCGACCGGGTGGGAAATCGGACCAACCGGGTGGGGAACCGGACCAACCGGACCATCCGGGTGGGGAACCGGGTCGGGAACCGGATCAACCCGACCATCCGGTTGGGGAACCGGACCAATCGGACCGTCCGGGTGGGGAGCCGAATCGACCGGGTGGGAAATCGGACCAACCGGGTGGGGAACCGGACCAACCGGACCATCCGGGTGGGGAACCGGGTCGGGAACCGGATCAACCCGACCATCCGGTTGGGGAACCGGACCAATCGGACCGTCCGGGTGGGGAGCCGAATCGACCGGGTGGGAAATCGGACCAACCGGGTGGGGAACCGGACCAACCGGACCATCCGGGTGGGGAACCGGGTCGGGAACCGGATCAACCCGACCATCCGGTTGGGGAACCGGACCAATCGGACCGTCCGGGTGGGGAGCCGAATCGACCGGGTGGGAAATCGGACCAACCGGGTGGGGAACCCGGTGCGGTTCCGGGTCGGGAGCCGGGTCAACCGGACCATCCGGACGGGGAACCGGATGATCCGGGTGGTCCGGGTGGGGAAGCGGACCAACCGGACCAACCGGGTGCGGTACCGGGTGGGAAACCGGACCAAACGGGTAGTGATCCGGACGGGGAACCGGATCACCCGGGTCGGGAACCGGATCGACCGGATCTGGGGTGGGGAACCGGACCATCCGGGTGGGGAACCGGGTGGGGTACCGGGTCGGGGAACCGGATCAACCGGACCATCCGGACGGGGAACCGGATCATCCGGGTGGTCCGGGTGGGGTGCCAAATCGACCGTGCGGGGAGTCGGACCAGCCGGACCATCCGGGTGGGGTACCGGGTCGGGAACCGGATCAACCGGACCATCCGGATGGGGAACCGGATCATCCGGGAAGGGAACCGGATCGACCGGGTCTAGGGTGGGGAACCGGACCATCCGGGTCGGTCGGGTCGGAACCCGGATCCGGAACCGGGTGTTGAACCGTATCAACCGGATGGGAGCCGGATGGACCCAATCGGACGGACAAGCCGGACCGAAAACGGGTGGGGAACCGGATCGGAACCGGGTGGAGAGCCGAATGGGCCGGTTCGGTCGGATCAACCGGGCCGGAAACGGGTGGGTAACCGGATCAACCGCCCCAGCCGGGTGAGGGATCGGGTCGACCCGGTAGGGAGCCGGATCGACCGGATCGGAACCGGTTGGGAAACCGGATTCACCGGACCGACCGGATCGACCGGATCAACCGGGTGGGGAGCCGGGTCAACCGGACGGGGAACCGGATGGACCGGACCAGCCGGATCATCCGGGTTGGAGCCGGGCGGGGAACAGGATCAACCGGTTGAGCCGGGTCGATGGATCCGGATCCCACCACCCTAGGCGGGATGGATCCGGGTCGCACCCCCCCGGTTGGGATGGATCCCGATCACCCCTCTCGGGATGGGATGGATCCGGATCTCACCACCCTGGACGGGATGGATCCGGATAACCCCGCCGGGGGGTTGGGATGGATCCGGATCACACCACCCTGGATGGGATGGATACGGATCGCACCTCCCCGGTGGGGATTGATCCGGTTCGAAACACCGCGGGTGGGATGGGTCCGGTCCGAACCACCCTGGAAGGGATGGATCCGGACCGGGCCACCGTGGATGGGACGGGTCCGGTTCTTTGACGGCTCCCGGGTGGGTGTGGGTCCTTGGACGGGCCCACACCCTCCCTAGAGCCCTTTATTCTTTGGGTCACACCTTCGTTCTCGACCGGGGTTCTTTGCGGGCTCTAGGGTGGGTGTGGGTCCTTGCACGGACCCCTACCTTCCCTACCGGGTCGGGAACCGGATCGACCGGACCATCCGGACGGGGAACCGGATCATCCGGGTCATCCCGGAAGGGAACCGGATCGACCGGGTCTAGGTTAGGGAACCGGACCATCCGGGTGGGGAACCGGGTCCGGTACCGGGTCGGGAACCGGATCGACCGGGTCTAGGGTAGGAAGCCGGACCATCCGGGTGGGGAACCGGATCGACCGGGTCTAGGGCAGGAAGCCGGACCATCCGGGTGGGGAACCGGGTCCGGTGCCGGATCGACCGGGTCTAGGGTAGGAAGCCGGACCATCCGGGTGGGGAACCGGGTCGGCCAACCGGGTCGGGTACCGGATCGACCGGATCTAGGGTAGGAAGCCGGACCGTCCGGGTGGGGAAGCGGGTCGGGTACCAGGTCTAGGGTAGGAAGCGGGACCATCCGGGTGGGGAACCGGGTCGGGTACCGGGTCGGAAACCGGATCGACCGGACCAACCGGATGGGGAACCGGATCATCCGGATCATCCGCATGGGGTGCCGAACCGACCGTGTCGGGAGTCGGACCAACCGGGTGGGGTACCGGGTCGGGAACCGGATCGACCGGACCATCCGACCGGGGAACCGGATCATCCGGGTCATCCGGGAAGGGAACCAGATCTAGGTTAGGGAACCGGACCATCCGGGTGGGGAACCGGGTCGGGTACCGGGTCGGGAACCGGATCGATCGGGTCTAGGGTAGGAAGCGGGACCATCCGGGTGGGGAGCCGGGTCGGGTACCGGGTCGGGAACCGGATCGACGGGATCTAGGGTAGGAAGCCGAACCATCCGGGTGGGGAACCGGGTCGGGTACCGGACCGGGAACCGGATCCACCGGACCAACCGGATGGGGAACCGGATCATCCGGATCATCCGCATGGGGTGCCGAACCGACCGTGTCGGGAGTCGGACCAACCGGGTGGGGTACCGGGTCGGGAACCGGATCGACCGGACCATCCGACCGGGGAACCGGATCATCCGGGTCATCCGGGAAGGGAACCGGATCTAGGTTAGGGAACCGGACCATCCGGGTGGGGAACCGGGTCCGGTACCGGGTCGGGAACCGGATCGACCGGGTCTAGGGTAGGAAGCCGGACCATCCGGGTGGGGAGCCGGGTCCGGTACCGGGTCGGGTACCGGACCGACCGGGTCTAGGGTAGGAAGCCGGACCATCCGGGTGGGGAACCGGGTCCGGTACCGGGTCGGGTACCGGATCGACCGGATCTCGGGTAGGAAGCCGTACCATCCGGGTGGGGAACCGGGTCGGGTACCGGGTCGGGAACCGGATCGACCGGGTCTAGGGTAGGAAGCGGGACCATCCGGGTGGGGAGCCGGGTCGGGTACCGGGTCGGGAACCGGATCGACGGGATCTAGGGTAGGAAGCCGAACCATCCGGGTGGGGAACCGGGTCGGGTACCGGGTCGGGAACCGGATCGACCGGGTCTAGTGTAGGAAGCGGGACCATCCGGGTGGGGAACCGGGTCGGGTACCGGACCGGGAACCGGATCCACCGGACCAACCGGATGGGGAACCGGATCATCCGGATCATCCGCATGGGGTGCCGAACCGACCGTGTCGGGAGTCGGACCAACCGGGTGGGGTACCGGGTCGGGAACCGGATCGACCGGACCATCCGACCGGGGAACCGGATCATCCGGGTCATCCGGGAAGGGAACCGGATCCAGGTTAGGGAACCGGACCATCCGGGTGGGGAACCGGGTCCGGTACTGGGTCGGGAACCGGATCGACCGGGTATAGGGTAGGAAGCCGGACCATCCGGGCGGGGAGCCGGGTCCGGTACCGGGTCGGGTACCGGACCGACCGGGTCTAGGGTAGGAAGCCGGACCATCCGGGTGGGGAACCGGGTCGGGTACCGGACCGACCGGATCTAGGGTAGGAAGCCGGACCATCCGGGTGGGGAACCGGGTCGGGTACCGGACCGGGAACCGGATCCACCGGACCAACCGGATGGGGAACCGGATCATCCGGATCATCCGCATGGGGTGCCGAACCGACCGTGTCGGGAGTCGGACCAACCGGGTGGGGTACCGGGTCGGGAACCGGATCGACCGGACCATCCGACCGGGGAACCGGATCATCCGGGTCATCCGGGAAGGGAACCGGATCTAGGTTAGGGAACAGGACCATCCGGGTGGGGAACCGGGTCCGGTACCGGGTCGGGAACCGGATCGACCGGGTCTAGGGTAGGAAGCCGGACCATCCGGGTGGGGAGCCGGGTCCGGTACCGGGTCGGGTACCGGACCGACCGGGTCTAGGGTAGGAAGCCGGACCATCCGGGTGGGGAACCGGGTCGGGTACCGGACCGACCGGATCTAGGGTAGGAAGCCGGACCATCCGGGTGGGGAACCGGGTCGGCCAACCGGGTCGGGTACCGGATCGACCGGATCTAGGGTGGGAAGCCGGACCATCCGGGTGGGGAACCGGGCCGGCCAACCGGGTCGGGTACCGGATCGACCGGGTCTATGGTAGGAAGCCGGACCATCCGGGTGGGGAACCGGGTCGGGTACCGGGTCGGGTACCGGATCGACCGGATCTAGGGTAGGAAGCCGTACCATCCGGGTGGGGAACCGGGTCGGGTACCGGGTCGGGAACCGGATCGACCGGGTCTAGGGTAGGGAGCGGGACCATCCGGGTGGGGAACCGGGTCGGGTACCGGCGGATCGACCGGACCATCCGGATGGGGAACCGGGGTGCCGAACCGACCGTGTGGGGAGTCGGACCAACCGGGCCAGCCGGGTGGGGTACCGGATCCGGTACCGGATCAACCGGACCATCCGGCCGGGGAACCGGATCATTCGGGTCATCCGGGAAGGGAACCGGACCGACCGGGTCTAGGGTAGGAAGCCGGACCATACGGGTGGGGAACCGGGTCGGGTACCGGGTCGGGAACCGGATCGACCGGGTCTAGGGTAGGAAGCGGGACCATCCGGGTGGGGAGCCGGGTCGGGAACCGGATCGACCGGATCTAGGGTAGGAAGCCGAACCATCCGGTGGGGAACCGGGTCGGGTTACCCGGGTCGGGAACCGGATCGACCGGGTCTAGTGTAGGAAGCGGGACCATCCGGGTGGGGAACCGGGTCGGGTACCGGGTCGGGTACCGGATCGACCGGATCTATGGTAGGAAGCCGGACCATCCGGGTGGGGAACCGGGTCGGGTACCGGATCGACCGGATCTAGGGTAGGAAGCCGAACCATCCGGGTGGGGAACCGGGTCGGGTACCGGGTCGGGAACCGGATCGACCGGGTCTAGTGTAGGAAGCGGGACCATCCGGGTGGGAACCGGGGTCGGGTACCCGGTGTACGGGTGGGAAATCGGACCAACCGGGTGGGGAACCGGACCAACCGGACCATCCGGGTGGGGAACCGGGTCGGGAACCGGATCAACCCGACCATCCGGTTGGGGAACCGGACCAATCGGACCGTCCGGGTGGGGAGCCGAATCGACCGGGTGGGAAATCGGACCAACCGGGTGGGGAACCGGACCAACCGGACCATCCGGGTGGGGAACCGGGTCGGGAACGGATCAACCCGACCATCCGGTTGGGGAACCGGACCAATCGGACCGTCCGGGTGGGGAGCCGAATCGACCGGGTGGGAAATCGGACCAACCGGGTGGGGAACCGGACCAACCGGACCATCCGGGTGGGGAACCGGGTCGGGAACCGGATCAACCCGACCATCCGGTTGGGGAAACCGGACCAATCGGACCGTCCGGGTGGGGAGCCGAATCGACCGGGTGGGAAATCGGACCAACCGGGTGGGGAACCGGACCAACCGGACCATCCGGGTGGGGAACCGGTCGGGAACCGGATCAACCCGACCATCCGGTTGGGGAACCGGACCAATCGGACCGTCCGGGTGGGGAGCCGAATCGACCGGGTGGGAAATCGGACCAACCGGGTGGGGAACCCGGTGCGGTTCCGGGTCGGGAGCCGGGTCAACCGGACCATCCGGACGGGGAACCGGATGATCCGGGTGGTCCGGGTGGGGAAGCGGACCAACCGGACCAACCGGGTGCGGTACCGGGTGGGAAACCGGACCAAACGGGTAGTGATCCGGACGGGGAACCGGATCACCCGGGTCGGGAACCGGATCGACCGGATCTGGGGTGGGGAACCGGACCATCCGGGTGGGGAACCGGGTGGGGTACCGGGTCGGGGAACCGGATCAACCGGACCATCCGGACGGGGAACCGGATCATCCGGGTGGTCCGGGTGGGGTGCCAAATCGACCGTGCGGGGAGTCGGACCAGCCGGACCATCCGGGTGGGGTACCGGGTCGGGAACCGGATCAACCGGACCATCCGGATGGGGAAACCGGATCATCCGGGAAATGGGAACCCGATCGACCGGGTCTATGGGTGGTGGAACCTGGAACCATCCGGGTCGGATCGGGTCGGAACCCGGAGCCGGAACCGGGTGTTGAAAACCGGGATACAACCGTATGGAGCCGAATGGACCCAATCGGACGTACAAGCCGGACCGAAAACGGGTGGGGAAACCGGATCGGAAACCGGGTGTAGAGCCGAATGGGCCGGTTTCGGTCGATCAACCGGGCCCGTGGAAAACGGGTGGGTAATACCGGATCAACCGCCCAGCCCGGGTGAGTGGATCGGGTCAGCCCGGGTAGGGAGCCGGATCGACCGGATCGGAACAGGTTGGGAAACCGGATTCACCGGACCGACCGCGGATCAGACCGGATCAACCGGGTGGGGAGCCGGGTCAAACCGGACGGGGAACCGGATGGACCGGACCAGCCGGATCATCCGGGTTGGAGCCGGGCGGGGAACAGGATCAACCGGTTGAGCCGGGTCGATGGATCCGGATCCCACCACCCTAGGCGGGATGGATCCGGGTCGCACCCCCCCGGTTGGGATGGATCCCGATCACCCCTCTCGGGATGGGATGGATCCGGATCTCACCACCCTGGACGGGATGGATCCGGATAACCCCGCCGGGGGGTTGGGATGGATCCGGATCACACCACCCTGGATGGGATGGATACGGATCGCACCTCCCCGGTGGGGATTGATCCGGTTCGAAACACCGCGGGTGGGATGGGTCCGGTCCGAACCACCCTGGAAGGGATGGATCCGGACCGGGCCACCGTGGATGGGACGGGTCCGGTTCTTTGACGGCTCCCGGGTGGGTGTGGGTCCTTGGACGGGCCCACACCCTCCCTAGAGCCCTTTATTCTTTGGGTCACACCTTCGTTCTCGACCGGGGTTCTTTGCGGGCTCTAGGGTGGGTGTGGGTCCTTGCACGGACCCCTACCTTCCCTACCGGGTCGGGAACCGGATCGACCGGACCATCCGGACGGGGAACCGGATCATCCGGGTCATCCCGGAAGGGAACCGGATCGACCGGGTCTAGGTTAGGGAACCGGACCATCCGGGTGGGGAACCGGGTCCGGTACCGGGTCGGGAACCGGATCGACCGGGTCTAGGGTAGGAAGCCGGACCATCCGGGTGGGGAACCGGATCGACCGGGTCTAGGGCAGGAAGCCGGACCATCCGGGTGGGGAACCGGGTCCGGTGCCGGATCGACCGGGTCTAGGGTAGGAAGCCGGACCATCCGGGTGGGGAACCGGGTCGGCCAACCGGGTCGGGTACCGGATCGACCGGATCTAGGGTAGGAAGCCGGACCGTCCGGGTGGGGAAGCGGGTCGGGTACCAGGTCTAGGGTAGGAAGCGGGACCATCCGGGTGGGGAACCGGGTCGGGTACCGGGTCGGAAACCGGATCGACCGGACCAACCGGATGGGGAACCGGATCATCCGGATCATCCGCATGGGGTGCCGAACCGACCGTGTCGGGAGTCGGACCAACCGGGTGGGGTACCGGGTCGGGAACCGGATCGACCGGACCATCCGACCGGGGAACCGGATCATCCGGGTCATCCGGGAAGGGAACCAGATC
This sequence comes from Closterium sp. NIES-65, assembly GCA_948144175.1. Classification (NCBI taxonomy): domain Eukaryota; kingdom Viridiplantae; phylum Streptophyta; class Zygnematophyceae; order Desmidiales; family Closteriaceae; genus Closterium; species Closterium sp. NIES-65. Next base: position 33,515 of record CANXME010000246.1, read on the forward strand.
TAGGTTAGGGAACCGGACCATCCGGGTGGGGAACCGGGTCGGGTACCGGGTCGGGAACCGGATCGATCGGGTCTAGGGTAGGAAGCGGGACCATCCGGGTGGGGAGCCGGGTCGGGTACCGGGTCGGGAACCGGATCGACGGGATCTAGGGTAGGAAGCCGAACCATCCGGGTGGGGAACCGGGTCGGGTACCGGACCGGGAACCGGATCCACCGGACCAACCGGATGGGGAACCGGATCATCCGGATCATCCGCATGGGGTGCCGAACCGACCGTGTCGGGAGTCGGACCAACCGGGTGGGGTACCGGGTCGGGAACCGGATCGACCGGACCATCCGACCGGGGAACCGGATCATCCGGGTCATCCGGGAAGGGAACCGGATCTAGGTTAGGGAACCGGACCATCCGGGTGGGGAACCGGGTCCGGTACCGGGTCGGGAACCGGATCGACCGGGTCTAGGGTAGGAAGCCGGACCATCCGGGTGGGGAGCCGGGTCCGGTACCGGGTCGGGTACCGGACCGACCGGGTCTAGGGTAGGAAGCCGGACCATCCGGGTGGGGAACCGGGTCCGGTACCGGGTCGGGTACCGGATCGACCGGATCTCGGGTAGGAAGCCGTACCATCCGGGTGGGGAACCGGGTCGGGTACCGGGTCGGGAACCGGATCGACCGGGTCTAGGGTAGGAAGCGGGACCATCCGGGTGGGGAGCCGGGTCGGGTACCGGGTCGGGAACCGGATCGACGGGATCTAGGGTAGGAAGCCGAACCATCCGGGTGGGGAACCGGGTCGGGTACCGGGTCGGGAACCGGATCGACCGGGTCTAGTGTAGGAAGCGGGACCATCCGGGTGGGGAACCGGGTCGGGTACCGGACCGGGAACCGGATCCACCGGACCAACCGGATGGGGAACCGGATCATCCGGATCATCCGCATGGGGTGCCGAACCGACCGTGTCGGGAGTCGGACCAACCGGGTGGGGTACCGGGTCGGGAACCGGATCGACCGGACCATCCGACCGGGGAACCGGATCATCCGGGTCATCCGGGAAGGGAACCGGATCCAGGTTAGGGAACCGGACCATCCGGGTGGGGAACCGGGTCCGGTACTGGGTCGGGAACCGGATCGACCGGGTATAGGGTAGGAAGCCGGACCATCCGGGCGGGGAGCCGGGTCCGGTACCGGGTCGGGTACCGGACCGACCGGGTCTAGGGTAGGAAGCCGGACCATCCGGGTGGGGAACCGGGTCGGGTACCGGACCGACCGGATCTAGGGTAGGAAGCCGGACCATCCGGGTGGGGAACCGGGTCGGGTACCGGACCGGGAACCGGATCCACCGGACCAACCGGATGGGGAACCGGATCATCCGGATCATCCGCATGGGGTGCCGAACCGACCGTGTCGGGAGTCGGACCAACCGGGTGGGGTACCGGGTCGGGAACCGGATCGACCGGACCATCCGACCGGGGAACCGGATCATCCGGGTCATCCGGGAAGGGAACCGGATCTAGGTTAGGGAACAGGACCATCCGGGTGGGGAACCGGGTCCGGTACCGGGTCGGGAACCGGATCGACCGGGTCTAGGGTAGGAAGCCGGACCATCCGGGTGGGGAGCCGGGTCCGGTACCGGGTCGGGTACCGGACCGACCGGGTCTAGGGTAGGAAGCCGGACCATCCGGGTGGGGAACCGGGTCGGGTACCGGACCGACCGGATCTAGGGTAGGAAGCCGGACCATCCGGGTGGGGAACCGGGTCGGCCAACCGGGTCGGGTACCGGATCGACCGGATCTAGGGTGGGAAGCCGGACCATCCGGGTGGGGAACCGGGCCGGCCAACCGGGTCGGGTACCGGATCGACCGGGTCTATGGTAGGAAGCCGGACCATCCGGGTGGGGAACCGGGTCGGGTACCGGGTCGGGTACCGGATCGACCGGATCTAGGGTAGGAAGCCGTACCATCCGGGTGGGGAACCGGGTCGGGTACCGGGTCGGGAACCGGATCGACCGGGTCTAGGGTAGGGAGCGGGACCATCCGGGTGGGGAACCGGGTCGGGTACCGGCGGATCGACCGGACCATCCGGATGGGGAACCGGGGTGCCGAACCGACCGTGTGGGGAGTCGGACCAACCGGGCCAGCCGGGTGGGGTACCGGATCCGGTACCGGATCAACCGGACCATCCGGCCGGGGAACCGGATCATTCGGGTCATCCGGGAAGGGAACCGGACCGACCGGGTCTAGGGTAGGAAGCCGGACCATACGGGTGGGGAACCGGGTCGGGTACCGGGTCGGGAACCGGATCGACCGGGTCTAGGGTAGGAAGCGGGACCATCCGGGTGGGGAGCCGGGTCGGGAACCGGATCGACCGGATCTAGGGTAGGAAGCCGAACCATCCGGGTGGGGAACCGGGTCGGGTACCGGGTCGGGAACCGGATCGACCGGGTCTAGTGTAGGAAGCGGGACCATCCGGGTGGGGAACCGGGTCGGGTACCGGGTCGGGTACCGGATCGACCGGATCTATGGTAGGAAGCCGGACCATCCGGGTGGGGAACCGGGTCGGGTACCGGATCGACCGGATCTAGGGTAGGAAGCCGAACCATCCGGGTGGGGAACCGGGTCGGGTACCGGGTCGGGAACCGGATCGACCGGGTCTAGTGTAGGAAGCGGGACCATCCGGGTGGGGAACCGGGTCGGGTACCGGGTCGGGTACCGGATCGACCGGATCTATTGTAGGAAGCCGGACCATCCGGGTGGGGAACCGGGTCGGGTACCGGGTCGGGTACCGGATCGACCGGGTCTAGGGTAGGAAGCTGGACCATCCGGGTGGGGAACCGGGTCGGGTACCGGGTCGGGAACCGGATCGACCGGGTCTAGGGTAGGAAGCGGGACCATCCGGGTGGGGAACCGGGTCGGGTACCGGCGGATCGACCGGACCATCCGGATGGGGAACCGGGGTGCCGAACCGACCGTGTGGGGAGTCGGACCAACCGGGCCAACCGGGTGGGGTACCGGGTCGGGAATCGGATCAACCGGACCATCCGGCCGGGGAACCGGATCATCCGGGTCATCCGGGAAGGGAACCGGACCGACCGGGTCTAGGGTAGGAAGCCGGACCATACGGGTGGGGAACCGGGTCGGGAACCGGATCGACCGGGTCCAAGGTAGGAAGCCGGAACATCCGGGTGTGGAACCGGGTCGGGTGAGGGACCGGTTCGACCCGGTAGGGAGCCGGATCAACCGGGTCGGAACCGGGTAGGGAACCGGATGGGGAACCGGATCTACTGGACCGGCCGGCTCGACCGGGTGGGGATCCGGGTCAACCGGACTTGGAACCGGTTGGACCGGACCGGACGGGGAACCAGATCTACCGGACCGGCCGGATCGACCGGGTGGGGAGCTGGGTCAACTGGACGTGGAACCGGATGGACCGGACCGGCCGGATCATCCGGGCTGGAACCGGGCGGGGAACCGGATCGACCGGGTCGATGGATCCGGATCCCACCACCCTAGGCGTGATGGATCCGGGTCACACCACCCCGGTTGGGATGGATCCGGATCACCCCACTCGGGATGGGCTGGATCCGGATCACCCCACCCGGGATGGGATGGATCCGGATCTCACCACCCTGGACTGGATGGATCCAAATAACCCCACCCGGGATGGGATGGATCCGGATCACACCACCCTAGATGGGATGGATCCGGACCGCACCCCCCGTGGGCTCCGGGGCCTCCTTTTCCCGGTGCCAAGGCCCGGATGACCGGGGGGGAGTGTAAACCAGGGTGGGAGCTTCCTTTCCACGGGTTCATATTCTTCCCAAGGGTCCATTTGACCGGCTGGAATGAGACAAACGCTCCAATGGACCGGCCAAGGTTGAATTCCACCCTTGCATGGGCTCGGGTGGGCTCCGGGACCTCTTTCTCCCGGTGCAAAGGCCCGGATGATCTGGGGGAAGTGTAAACCAGGGTGGGAGCTTCCTTTCTACGGGTTCATATCCATCCCAAGGGTCTCTTCTTGACCGGCTGGAATCAAACAATTGCTCCAATGGACCATCCAAGGTTGAAATCCACCCTTGCACGGGCTCGGATGGGCTCCGGGACCTCCTTTTCCCGGTTCAAAGACCTGGGTGACCGAGGGGACGTGTAAACAAGGGTGGGAGCTTCCTCTCTACGGGCTCATATCCATCCCAAGGGTCCTTTTGACCGGCTGGAATGAGGCAAACGATCCAAAGGACCGGCCAAGGTTGAATTCCACCCTTGCACGGGCTCGGGTGGGCTCTGGGACCTCTTTTTCCCGGTGCAAAGGCCCGGATGATTTGGGGCAAGTGTAATCCAGGGTGGGAGCTTCCTTTCTACGGGTTCATATCCATCCCAAGGGTCTTCTTGACCGGCTGGACCGAAACAGTCGCTCCAATGGACCGCCCAAGGTTGAAATCCACCCTTGCACGGGCTCGGATGGGCTCCGGGACCTCTTTTTCCCGGTGCAAAGACCTGGGTGACCGGAGGGAAGTGTAAACCAGGGCGGGAGCTTCCTCTCTACGGGCTCATACACATCCCAAGCGTCCTTTTGACCGGCTGGAATGAGGCAAACGATCCAAAGGACCGGCCAAGGTTGAATTCCACCCTTGCACGGGCTCGGATGGGCTCCGGGGCCTCCTCTTCCCGGTGAAATGGCCCGGATGACCGGGGGGAAGTGTAAAACAGGGCGGGAGCTACCTTTCCACGGGTTCATATCCGTCCCAAGGGTCCATTTGACCGGCTGGAATGAGACAAACGATCCAAAGGACCGGCCAAGGTTGAATTCCACCCTTGCACGGGCTCGGACGGGCTCCGGGGCCTCCTCTTCCCGGCGAAAAGGCCCGGATGACCGGGGGGAAGTGTAAACCAGGGCGGGAGCTACCTTTCTACGGGCTCATATCCGTCCCAAGGGTCCATTTGACCGGCTGGAATGAGGCAAACGATCCAAAGGACCGGCCAAGGTTGAATTCCACCCTTGCACGGGCTCGGACGGGCTCCAGGACCTCTTTTTACCGGTGCAAAGGCCTGGATGACCGAGGGGGAGTGTAAAACAGGGTGGGAGCTACCTTCCTACGGGTTCATATCCATCCCAAGGGTCCTTTTGACCGGCTGGAATGAGACAAACGCTCCATTGTACCGGGGGATTTAGGGGCCAAGGCTCAAAATCACCCTTGCACAGGCTCATATCCATCCCAAGATGGCCCCAAATGATGGTAACCCAACGTGATCCGAGTGATTGGCCCTGGAATAGGGTAGGGAACCGGGTATGTTGCCCCTCCCCAGTGCCATGGTGGTGGATTTCGGTTTGCCCCAAATGATGGTAACCCAACGTTATCCGAGTGATTGGCCCTGGAATAGGGTAGGGAGTTGCTGTCTTCTCCCCCTTGGGCCCTGGTGGGGCATTTTCAAACGCCCCAAGTGATGGTAACCCAACGTTATCCAAGTGATTGGCCCTGGAAAAGGGTAGGGAGTTGTTATCTTCTCTCACTTGGGCCCTGGTGGGGCATTTCCGAACGCCCCAAATGATGGTAACCCAACGTTATCCAAGTGATTGGCCCTGGAATAGGGTGGGGAGTTGTTATCTTCTCTCCCTTGAACCCTGGTGGGGCATTTTTAAGCGCCCAAAATGATGGTAACACAACGTTATCCAAGTGATTGGCCCTGGAATAGGGTAGGGAGTTGTTATCTTCTCTCACTTGGGCCCTGGTGGGGCATTTCCAAACGCCCCAAATGATGGTAACCCAACGTTATCCAAGTGATTGGCCCTGGAATAGGGTGGGGAGTTGTTATCTTCTCTCCCTTGGGCCCTGGTGGGGCATTTTTAAGCGCCCAAAATGATGGTAACCCAACGTTATCCAAGTGATTGGCCCTGGAATAGGGTAGGGAGTTGTTATCTTCTCTCACTTGGGCCCTGGTGGGGCATTTCCAAACGCCCCAAATGATGGTAACCCAACGTTATCCAAGTGATTGGCCCTGGAATAGGGTGGGGAGTTGTTATCTTCTCTCCCTTGGGCCCTGGTGGGGCATTTTTAAGCGCCCAAAATGATGGTAACCCAACGTTATCCAAGTGATTGGCCCTGGAATAGGGTGGGGAGTTGTTATCTTCTCTCCCTTGGGCCCTGGTGGGGCATTTTTAAGCGCCCAAAATGATGGTAACCCAACGTTATCCAAGTGATTGGCCCTGGAATGGGGTAGGGAGTTGTTATCTTCTCTCACTTGGGCCCTGGTGGGGCATTTCCAAACGCCCCAAATGATGGTAACCCAACGTTATCCAAGTGATTGGCCCTGGAATAGGGTGGGGAGTTGTTATCTTCTCTCCCTTGGGCCCTGGTGGGGCATTTTTAAGCGCCCAAAATGATGGTAACCCAACGTTATCCAAGTGATTGGCCCTGGAATAGGGTGGGGAGTTGTTATCTTCTCTCCCTTGGGCCCTGGTGGGGCATTTTTAAGCGCCCAAAATGATGGTAACCCAACG
>CANXME010000246.1:47500-52500 GCA_948144175.1 Closterium sp. NIES-65
CCGCGAGGGAAAGATGAAAAGAACTTTGGAAAGAGAGTAAAAAGTGCTTGAAATCGTCAGGAGGATAAGCGCATGAGCCCAAGCACACCTGCGGGACCCGTTCACGCGGGGCCCGGAGGTACGCAGCGCCGGTCGATGCCGCGGGAAAAGGAGCTCGCTCCCACCGCGGCGGAGACCGAGGATGGCCCTCACGGGTCGGCGCTGGCGAAACGGGCTGATGCGACCCGTCTTGAAACACGGACCAAGGAGGCCAACGCGGCTGCGAGCCAATGGGTTGAAAACCACAATGGCGACAGTGAAAGCGACCCGTGAGAAGGCGGCCTCGTGCTGCCCGCACCACGGACCGCCCCGGGGGCCTCGGCGCCCGGGGTGCGTTGAGTAGTCGCGTTGGGACCCGAAAGATGGTGAACTATGCCTGAGCAGGGCGAAGCCAGAGGAAACTCTGGTGGAGGCCCGCAGCGCTACTGACGTGCAAATCGTTCGTCAGACTTGGGTATAGGGGCGAAAGACTAATCGAACCATCTGGTAGCTGGTTCACGCCACTCCAGTTGAAATAAAAAACTCTCATTGCACTCAAGCTCTCAAACACTCTCAAGCGCTCACAAGCGATCCTGCTACCTACAACTGCCTTCGAACGCCTGCCAAGCGATCAGTTAGATTAGGAAGTTTGAGAGATTTCAACGCGCGTGTCCCACAGAAACCGGGTAGTACCCGCCTCCCTGCACAGGGTGGTGCCGGCTCGGCTGAAGCGGCCTAAGGGGTAGTGGGGCATTGGGGCCCTGCGACACCATCTTACTGCAGGAAAAGCTGTGGCACTGTCGGTACCAAGCGGACCTTCGTCGGTCTCGTGGCCCGCCGGCCTTACGGCTAGGCGGGGTATGGTCACAACCCGACAGCTGGAAGCCGATCTGCAGCGAACCACGGTTAGTGGGAAGTACAGACACTATATGGTGGTGGGTCTTCCGGACTCTGACGGAAGGCTTAAGAAAGAGCGCTCTGCGGGGAGTAATCTTCGCACTATGAGTCCGCCCATACAAAGGGCGGCCGATGGCAAGCCACAACGCCGTCGAGGGAAGAAGCACCTAGCCCTTCCCGCCCCCGGGCCCCAACAGGGCGAGCCAGCCCGTCTTGTCCCTGTTGGGGAGGTTCAAAGGGATTCGCCACCCCTGAAGGACCCCGAGGCCCTCTCACTGACGGTGTACGTTGGCGCCCCTGCATCTCGCAGAAAGGGCAAGCGCTCTGCCAAAGCGCTTGACCTTGAGGAGACACCAACAAAGAAGCAACGTCCTGAAGAGGGCCCCGGCCAGACGTCTGCTGTTCCGCAGCAACCCTTGGACTTGCCCACTGGCTACGTGCCAAATGTGGTCATAGTCCATCCACCCGGGCACGACAACCAGCAACAGTTGGAAGTGCGAGGTCGGAAACAAAAGAAAAGGAAGGCCGCCGCTGAGGCGAAGACACTCACCGAAACAGACTACCCGCCCCCTCCAAAGATCGTTTTCTTCGAACCTGTGTTGAACACGGTCGAACCGTCTTCGGAGCCGGAGAAGGCAATTCAGAACCCCTTCGACGGATCAGGGACACACCTTGGAAAACCCGCCCCGGAATTTCCGGGATTCAAAGCGGGCGAACAAGGTGTCCCAACGGTGAGCGGTGACAGCCTCAACACCAGCAACCTCTCGTCAGTGGTTGCGAAATGTAAAGGTTGTCACCACGTCTTTTGGGGACAGAAGATCCGCAAAATTCGTAAGCGGCATCGATGCCCCCCAGCCCGGCCCGACTCAGCCAAGCCGAGGGAAGCACTACGGACCAGTCCAGAACCCAAGGCGCAGGGCTCGTTGCCTGTGCTCGAGGGAGATCAGACCGCTCCGGAAGCGGCTCCCCAGGCGAAAGCTGGGCCTGAAGAGGTCCTCGGGGATGACTCCCAGCAACACCCACTCAGTGGGGCCGCTGGACAAAGAGGCACCCCCGTCCCTCACTCCGACAACCCGGCACATCCAGCTGAAGCTGGGCCCGACGTGGACATGAGGACCCTGCCTGTCGATGATCGGAATAGCAGCCAGTCACACCGCGAGCCACTCCCGGATACCCAAGGCCGGGATTCCTTTGACCGCCTCATTGACATGATGATCGCCCTCTCAGAGAAGGTTCAGACAATGTCTAACCAACTCGAGGAGGTGCGTCGTTCTGTTTCTGCTGGCGAGAGGGAGGTCGCTAAGCCAGCCACGGAGAATCTGGGAGCCATTCCCGACATTCCCACGGCTAGCGAGGCAGCCTCGGCCGCGCAAAGTCCATCCCTCCCTCCCACAAAAGGGGTGGACTCGGGTCACAAGACCAAGGGCAAAAAGCCGAAGCAGAAGAAGAAGAAGAAGAAGCCTAAGCCTCGGGCCTCTCCCTCACCTTCGACTGCTACGGCCCCTGCAGCACCTGCAGTGCCGACCTCGACTCCAAAGCCGTCGGGCGAAGCATCCCCCCCTGCAGTGGCGCTGGTTCCAAAGTCACCGGGCCCCCGCCCCAAGGGGAGGGCAGCGTGGGGCGAGCTTGGACCTCGCGACAAGTCCCAAGCAGTGACGCGGAAGGCGGGCGCGGCCAAGCCACCAACCTTTGCTGCTTCGAGCTCGGAGGATGCCTCTGCGCCAACCAAAGCGTCAAAGGACCCATCAGCCGCACCTGCAAAATCCGACTCCAGCGCTATCAGTCATGGGGGCCAAGCAAAACTCCCAAAGGGCCACCGGTGCACTTTCTGCAGCCGCTTGTTCCGCAGCCGCAAGGAGGTTGAGGACCACGCCAAGCGGAAAAATGGGTGCGCAAACCGGGACGCGCAGCGGGAGGACCAGCTCCGAGACAGAAAGCGGACGGTCTCTTCAACACCGGAGGGCTGCGCAGCGGTAGCAGACGAGGCGGAATACTGGGCCAACTTTGAGGCAATAGACTGGTCACCCATTCTTGGAGAGGAAGCGGCTATGCTGCCTACCCTCCGCAAGGTGCCTTTCAAATGCCGAGGGCTGGCCACCGCCTGTCTCCGTCCAATTCTTGAGAAACTCCGACAGGATGGGGACCATAAGCCGGCCGGGACTCTGCTAGGGCTTTTTCCGCAGCTGTGCCTATCAACAGCTGCGCTCTCGAACGACTCCCCTCACTGGAAGCAGGTGCGGGAGCTGCTGACCTTATGGAGGCGCGGGGACTGGACCAAGTTACACCTGCGCGCCCTGGCGGCTATCAACAAAATGAATAGCAGGGTTCGAGAGAACAAGGCCCGAGTGGACGACCGGTACGGCAGTGCGGATACACTGGCGCGAACACGTCGCTGCATCAAGTTCGGGGAGCTGGCTGAACTCTCACGAGCAGCAGAGGCGCTGATTGCGGCAGACCTTGCCCCAACCACGGACGAGACTCGTAAGAGTCTGGAGGAGAAGCACCCCCGCCCCACGGTCCCCTTCACAGCAGAGGACGGCAGCTGCACCCTTCCTCACCCGGAGAAACCCACGAAGTGGGTCCTGAAGCAGGAAGTTCTCGCGCGGGCCCTTCGCGAGAGCCCTCGTGGCTCTGCAGGCGGTCCCACCGGCTGGCGCATGGACTTCTTACGCGAACTCTTCACGCACCCCGGAGACCTCAAACTCCTGGGGGCATGGCTTCAGGCAGCAGCAAGAGGGGATGTGGGGCAGGGGGTGGCGCAGTGGTGGACCTCGAGTTCGCTAGTGGCTTTGGAGAAACCAGGTGGCGGTGTCCGCCCGATCGCAGTGGGGGAAGTCTTCCCTCGCCTCCTGGCCCGGTGTCTCGCGGTCGACTACCATGACGCCATCATCCGACACCTGAAGCCGAAAGGGCAGTTTGGGGCTGGTGCGCGGAACGGAGCGGAGACGGTTATCCACGGGGTGCGCGCTGCATTGAAGGCTAACCCCACCTGGGGCGTTCTTCAAATCGATGTTAAAAACGCTTTTAACTCAGTTTGTCGGCAGGCGCTCTTCAAGGAGTTGGTCAAGGGCCCATTTGTGGGCATGACCCCGTTTCTGCGAACCCTCTACGGGAGTCCCTCCCCACTCTTGTACAGAGCCGATGCAACACGGCACACCTTGTGGTCGCGAACAGGAGTGAGGCAAGGGGATCCTCTGGGGCCGTTTCTCTACGCACTAGCACAACAACCTGCTCTGGAGGCGGTGAAGGCGGCGCACCGAGACGTCTTCTTATGCAGCTATGCGGACGATACGTACCTGCTGGGGGAGCTGGACGCGATTGGAGCTGCTTTCCCTTCCCTTTGTAAGGAGCTTCAGGGGATCGACTTGGAAGTCTCGCAGAAAAAGTGCCAGTGGTACGCGCCGAGTGGCAAGCGGCCGTCCGCCGACAACCCGCTCTGCGAGATGACCGAGGCTGCGGAGGGCCTTGTGGTAGTTGGTTCTCCAGTTGGTAGCAAGTCTTTCGTCGAGGCTGCGGTCTTGACGAAGATGGAAACTGGGCAGTCGATCTTGGGCAAACTGCCTCGGATCAATCATGCTCAGATGGCCTCCCGGATCCTGGCAGGATCGGTCTCGGCGCGGCCTAACTTCTTAAGCCGCACCACACCACCGACTTCTTGCTTCCGGGAGACCCTATCACTCTGGGACACTTCCATGTTGTGCTGCTTTTCGGAGATCCTGAACGACGACAGCTTACTCAACCCTGGCAAGGTTAACAAGGCAGCGCAGACGCAGATCACTCTACCGGAACGGATGGGTGGCTTCGGGGTCCAATCAGCCGCGAGGACAGCTGACTTGGCGTATGTGGTCAGCCTTCTTAGTGTCGCTGGGACCCTGAAGTCCTTCTTTCAGATGGGAGGGAAGAGCATTCTCGGAGTCGAGGACAGCGAGGCGCCTTTCCCGCCCATCTTTGAGGAGGCTGAGTCGGCGCTGAAAAGGCTTCCAGAAAAAGTCCGCACGAAGCTGCCTACGTGGAAGACAGTCGGGGAGAGAGGGCTTGAACGCGGAACTTTCACGGTTTTGGCACGGGAGCTGCAGATTGAGGCT
>CANXME010000246.1:57500-67500 GCA_948144175.1 Closterium sp. NIES-65
ATCCGGTTGGGGAGCCGGACCAATCGGACCGTCCGGGTGGGGAGCCGAATCGACCGGGTGGGAAATCGGACCAACCGGGTGGGGAACCGGACCAACCGGACCATCCGGGTGGGGAACCGGGTCGGGAACCGGATCAACCCGACCATCCGGTTGGGGAACCGGACCAATCGGACCGTCCGGGTGGGGAGCCGAATCGACCGGGTGGGAAATCGGACCAACCGGGTGGGGAACCGGACCAACCGGACCATCCGGGTGGGGAACCGGGTCGGGAACCGGATCAACCCGACCATCCGGTTGGGGAACCGGACCAATCGGACCGTCCGGGTGGGGAGCCGAATCGACCGGGTGGGAAATCGGACCAACCGGGTGGGGAACCGGACCAACCGGACCATCCGGGTGGGGAACCGGGTCGGGAACCGGATCAACCCGACCATCCGGTTGGGGAACCGGACCAATCGGACCGTCCGGGTGGGGAGCCGAATCGACCGGGTGGGAAATCGGACCAACCGGGTGGGGAACCGGACCAACCGGACCATCCGGGTGGGGAACCGGGTCGGGAACCGGATCAACCCGACCATCCGGTTGGGGAACCGGACCAATCGGACCGTCCGGGTGGGGAGCCGAATCGACCGGGTGGGAAATCGGACCAACCGGGTGGGGAACCCGGTGCGGTTCCGGGTCGGGAGCCGGGTCAACCGGACCATCCGGACGGGGAACCGGATGATCCGGGTGGTCCGGGTGGGGAAGCGGACCAACCGGACCAACCGGGTGCGGTACCGGGTGGGAAACCGGACCAAACGGGTAGTGATCCGGACGGGGAACCGGATCACCCGGGTCGGGAACCGGATCGACCGGATCTGGGGTGGGGAACCGGACCATCCGGGTGGGGAACCGGGTGGGGTACCGGGTCGGGGAACCGGATCAACCGGACCATCCGGACGGGGAACCGGATCATCCGGGTGGTCCGGGTGGGGTGCCAAATCGACCGTGCGGGGAGTCGGACCAGCCGGACCATCCGGGTGGGGTACCGGGTCGGGAACCGGATCAACCGGACCATCCGGATGGGGAACCGGATCATCCGGGAAGGGAACCGGATCGACCGGGTCTAGGGTGGGGAACCGGACCATCCGGGTCGGTCGGGTCGGAACCCGGATCCGGAACCGGGTGTTGAACCGTATCAACCGGATGGGAGCCGGATGGACCCAATCGGACGGACAAGCCGGACCGAAAACGGGTGGGGAACCGGATCGGAACCGGGTGGAGAGCCGAATGGGCCGGTTCGGTCGGATCAACCGGGCCGGAAACGGGTGGGTAACCGGATCAACCGCCCCAGCCGGGTGAGGGATCGGGTCGACCCGGTAGGGAGCCGGATCGACCGGATCGGAACCGGTTGGGAAACCGGATTCACCGGACCGACCGGATCGACCGGATCAACCGGGTGGGGAGCCGGGTCAACCGGACGGGGAACCGGATGGACCGGACCAGCCGGATCATCCGGGTTGGAGCCGGGCGGGGAACAGGATCAACCGGTTGAGCCGGGTCGATGGATCCGGATCCCACCACCCTAGGCGGGATGGATCCGGGTCGCACCCCCCCGGTTGGGATGGATCCCGATCACCCCTCTCGGGATGGGATGGATCCGGATCTCACCACCCTGGACGGGATGGATCCGGATAACCCCGCCGGGGGGTTGGGATGGATCCGGATCACACCACCCTGGATGGGATGGATACGGATCGCACCTCCCCGGTGGGGATTGATCCGGTTCGAAACACCGCGGGTGGGATGGGTCCGGTCCGAACCACCCTGGAAGGGATGGATCCGGACCGGGCCACCGTGGATGGGACGGGTCCGGTTCTTTGACGGCTCCCGGGTGGGTGTGGGTCCTTGGACGGGCCCACACCCTCCCTAGAGCCCTTTATTCTTTGGGTCACACCTTCGTTCTCGACCGGGGTTCTTTGCGGGCTCTAGGGTGGGTGTGGGTCCTTGCACGGACCCCTACCTTCCCTACCGGGTCGGGAACCGGATCGACCGGACCATCCGGACGGGGAACCGGATCATCCGGGTCATCCCGGAAGGGAACCGGATCGACCGGGTCTAGGTTAGGGAACCGGACCATCCGGGTGGGGAACCGGGTCCGGTACCGGGTCGGGAACCGGATCGACCGGGTCTAGGGTAGGAAGCCGGACCATCCGGGTGGGGAACCGGATCGACCGGGTCTAGGGCAGGAAGCCGGACCATCCGGGTGGGGAACCGGGTCCGGTGCCGGATCGACCGGGTCTAGGGTAGGAAGCCGGACCATCCGGGTGGGGAACCGGGTCGGCCAACCGGGTCGGGTACCGGATCGACCGGATCTAGGGTAGGAAGCCGGACCGTCCGGGTGGGGAAGCGGGTCGGGTACCAGGTCTAGGGTAGGAAGCGGGACCATCCGGGTGGGGAACCGGGTCGGGTACCGGGTCGGAAACCGGATCGACCGGACCAACCGGATGGGGAACCGGATCATCCGGATCATCCGCATGGGGTGCCGAACCGACCGTGTCGGGAGTCGGACCAACCGGGTGGGGTACCGGGTCGGGAACCGGATCGACCGGACCATCCGACCGGGGAACCGGATCATCCGGGTCATCCGGGAAGGGAACCAGATCTAGGTTAGGGAACCGGACCATCCGGGTGGGGAACCGGGTCGGGTACCGGGTCGGGAACCGGATCGATCGGGTCTAGGGTAGGAAGCGGGACCATCCGGGTGGGGAGCCGGGTCGGGTACCGGGTCGGGAACCGGATCGACGGGATCTAGGGTAGGAAGCCGAACCATCCGGGTGGGGAACCGGGTCGGGTACCGGACCGGGAACCGGATCCACCGGACCAACCGGATGGGGAACCGGATCATCCGGATCATCCGCATGGGGTGCCGAACCGACCGTGTCGGGAGTCGGACCAACCGGGTGGGGTACCGGGTCGGGAACCGGATCGACCGGACCATCCGACCGGGGAACCGGATCATCCGGGTCATCCGGGAAGGGAACCGGATCTAGGTTAGGGAACCGGACCATCCGGGTGGGGAACCGGGTCCGGTACCGGGTCGGGAACCGGATCGACCGGGTCTAGGGTAGGAAGCCGGACCATCCGGGTGGGGAGCCGGGTCCGGTACCGGGTCGGGTACCGGACCGACCGGGTCTAGGGTAGGAAGCCGGACCATCCGGGTGGGGAACCGGGTCCGGTACCGGGTCGGGTACCGGATCGACCGGATCTCGGGTAGGAAGCCGTACCATCCGGGTGGGGAACCGGGTCGGGTACCGGGTCGGGAACCGGATCGACCGGGTCTAGGGTAGGAAGCGGGACCATCCGGGTGGGGAGCCGGGTCGGGTACCGGGTCGGGAACCGGATCGACGGGATCTAGGGTAGGAAGCCGAACCATCCGGGTGGGGAACCGGGTCGGGTACCGGGTCGGGAACCGGATCGACCGGGTCTAGTGTAGGAAGCGGGACCATCCGGGTGGGGAACCGGGTCGGGTACCGGACCGGGAACCGGATCCACCGGACCAACCGGATGGGGAACCGGATCATCCGGATCATCCGCATGGGGTGCCGAACCGACCGTGTCGGGAGTCGGACCAACCGGGTGGGGTACCGGGTCGGGAACCGGATCGACCGGACCATCCGACCGGGGAACCGGATCATCCGGGTCATCCGGGAAGGGAACCGGATCCAGGTTAGGGAACCGGACCATCCGGGTGGGGAACCGGGTCCGGTACTGGGTCGGGAACCGGATCGACCGGGTATAGGGTAGGAAGCCGGACCATCCGGGCGGGGAGCCGGGTCCGGTACCGGGTCGGGTACCGGACCGACCGGGTCTAGGGTAGGAAGCCGGACCATCCGGGTGGGGAACCGGGTCGGGTACCGGACCGACCGGATCTAGGGTAGGAAGCCGGACCATCCGGGTGGGGAACCGGGTCGGGTACCGGACCGGGAACCGGATCCACCGGACCAACCGGATGGGGAACCGGATCATCCGGATCATCCGCATGGGGTGCCGAACCGACCGTGTCGGGAGTCGGACCAACCGGGTGGGGTACCGGGTCGGGAACCGGATCGACCGGACCATCCGACCGGGGAACCGGATCATCCGGGTCATCCGGGAAGGGAACCGGATCTAGGTTAGGGAACAGGACCATCCGGGTGGGGAACCGGGTCCGGTACCGGGTCGGGAACCGGATCGACCGGGTCTAGGGTAGGAAGCCGGACCATCCGGGTGGGGAGCCGGGTCCGGTACCGGGTCGGGTACCGGACCGACCGGGTCTAGGGTAGGAAGCCGGACCATCCGGGTGGGGAACCGGGTCGGGTACCGGACCGACCGGATCTAGGGTAGGAAGCCGGACCATCCGGGTGGGGAACCGGGTCGGCCAACCGGGTCGGGTACCGGATCGACCGGATCTAGGGTGGGAAGCCGGACCATCCGGGTGGGGAACCGGGCCGGCCAACCGGGTCGGGTACCGGATCGACCGGGTCTATGGTAGGAAGCCGGACCATCCGGGTGGGGAACCGGGTCGGGTACCGGGTCGGGTACCGGATCGACCGGATCTAGGGTAGGAAGCCGTACCATCCGGGTGGGGAACCGGGTCGGGTACCGGGTCGGGAACCGGATCGACCGGGTCTAGGGTAGGGAGCGGGACCATCCGGGTGGGGAACCGGGTCGGGTACCGGCGGATCGACCGGACCATCCGGATGGGGAACCGGGGTGCCGAACCGACCGTGTGGGGAGTCGGACCAACCGGGCCAGCCGGGTGGGGTACCGGATCCGGTACCGGATCAACCGGACCATCCGGCCGGGGAACCGGATCATTCGGGTCATCCGGGAAGGGAACCGGACCGACCGGGTCTAGGGTAGGAAGCCGGACCATACGGGTGGGGAACCGGGTCGGGTACCGGGTCGGGAACCGGATCGACCGGGTCTAGGGTAGGAAGCGGGACCATCCGGGTGGGGAGCCGGGTCGGGAACCGGATCGACCGGATCTAGGGTAGGAAGCCGAACCATCCGGGTGGGGAACCGGGTCGGGTACCGGGTCGGGAACCGGATCGACCGGGTCTAGTGTAGGAAGCGGGACCATCCGGGTGGGGAACCGGGTCGGGTACCGGGTCGGGTACCGGATCGACCGGATCTATGGTAGGAAGCCGGACCATCCGGGTGGGGAACCGGGTCGGGTACCGGATCGACCGGATCTAGGGTAGGAAGCCGAACCATCCGGGTGGGGAACCGGGTCGGGTACCGGGTCGGGAACCGGATCGACCGGGTCTAGTGTAGGAAGCGGGACCATCCGGGTGGGGAACCGGGTCGGGTACCGGGTCGGGTACCGGATCGACCGGATCTATTGTAGGAAGCCGGACCATCCGGGTGGGGAACCGGGTCGGGTACCGGGTCGGGTACCGGATCGACCGGGTCTAGGGTAGGAAGCTGGACCATCCGGGTGGGGAACCGGGTCGGGTACCGGGTCGGGAACCGGATCGACCGGGTCTAGGGTAGGAAGCGGGACCATCCGGGTGGGGAACCGGGTCGGGTACCGGCGGATCGACCGGACCATCCGGATGGGGAACCGGGGTGCCGAACCGACCGTGTGGGGAGTCGGACCAACCGGGCCAACCGGGTGGGGTACCGGGTCGGGAATCGGATCAACCGGACCATCCGGCCGGGGAACCGGATCATCCGGGTCATCCGGGAAGGGAACCGGACCGACCGGGTCTAGGGTAGGAAGCCGGACCATACGGGTGGGGAACCGGGTCGGGAACCGGATCGACCGGGTCCAAGGTAGGAAGCCGGAACATCCGGGTGTGGAACCGGGTCGGGTGAGGGACCGGTTCGACCCGGTAGGGAGCCGGATCAACCGGGTCGGAACCGGGTAGGGAACCGGATGGGGAACCGGATCTACTGGACCGGCCGGCTCGACCGGGTGGGGATCCGGGTCAACCGGACTTGGAACCGGTTGGACCGGACCGGACGGGGAACCAGATCTACCGGACCGGCCGGATCGACCGGGTGGGGAGCTGGGTCAACTGGACGTGGAACCGGATGGACCGGACCGGCCGGATCATCCGGGCTGGAACCGGGCGGGGAACCGGATCGACCGGGTCGATGGATCCGGATCCCACCACCCTAGGCGTGATGGATCCGGGTCACACCACCCCGGTTGGGATGGATCCGGATCACCCCACTCGGGATGGGCTGGATCCGGATCACCCCACCCGGGATGGGATGGATCCGGATCTCACCACCCTGGACTGGATGGATCCAAATAACCCCACCCGGGATGGGATGGATCCGGATCACACCACCCTAGATGGGATGGATCCGGACCGCACCCCCCGTGGGCTCCGGGGCCTCCTTTTCCCGGTGCCAAGGCCCGGATGACCGGGGGGGAGTGTAAACCAGGGTGGGAGCTTCCTTTCCACGGGTTCATATTCTTCCCAAGGGTCCATTTGACCGGCTGGAATGAGACAAACGCTCCAATGGACCGGCCAAGGTTGAATTCCACCCTTGCATGGGCTCGGGTGGGCTCCGGGACCTCTTTCTCCCGGTGCAAAGGCCCGGATGATCTGGGGGAAGTGTAAACCAGGGTGGGAGCTTCCTTTCTACGGGTTCATATCCATCCCAAGGGTCTCTTCTTGACCGGCTGGAATCAAACAATTGCTCCAATGGACCATCCAAGGTTGAAATCCACCCTTGCACGGGCTCGGATGGGCTCCGGGACCTCCTTTTCCCGGTTCAAAGACCTGGGTGACCGAGGGGACGTGTAAACAAGGGTGGGAGCTTCCTCTCTACGGGCTCATATCCATCCCAAGGGTCCTTTTGACCGGCTGGAATGAGGCAAACGATCCAAAGGACCGGCCAAGGTTGAATTCCACCCTTGCACGGGCTCGGGTGGGCTCTGGGACCTCTTTTTCCCGGTGCAAAGGCCCGGATGATTTGGGGCAAGTGTAATCCAGGGTGGGAGCTTCCTTTCTACGGGTTCATATCCATCCCAAGGGTCTTCTTGACCGGCTGGACCGAAACAGTCGCTCCAATGGACCGCCCAAGGTTGAAATCCACCCTTGCACGGGCTCGGATGGGCTCCGGGACCTCTTTTTCCCGGTGCAAAGACCTGGGTGACCGGAGAGAAGTGTAAACCAGGGCGGGAGCTTCCTCTCTACGGGCTCATACACATCCCAAGCGTCCTTTTGACCGGCTGGAATGAGGCAAACGATCCAAAGGACCGGCCAAGGTTGAATTCCACCCTTGCACGGGCTCGGATGGGCTCCGGGGCCTCCTCTTCCCGGTGAAATGGCCCGGATGACCGGGGGGAAGTGTAAAACAGGGCGGGAGCTACCTTTCCACGGGTTCATATCCGTCCCAAGGGTCCATTTGACCGGCTGGAATGAGACAAACGATCCAAAGGACCGGCCAAGGTTGAATTCCACCCTTGCACGGGCTCGGACGGGCTCCGGGGCCTCCTCTTCCCGGCGAAAAGGCCCGGATGACCGGGGGGAAGTGTAAACCAGGGCGGGAGCTACCTTTCTACGGGCTCATATCCGTCCCAAGGGTCCATTTGACCGGCTGGAATGAGGCAAACGATCCAAAGGACCGGCCAAGGTTGAATTCCACCCTTGCACGGGCTCGGACGGGCTCCAGGACCTCTTTTTACCGGTGCAAAGGCCTGGATGACCGAGGGGGAGTGTAAAACAGGGTGGGAGCTACCTTCCTACGGGTTCATATCCATCCCAAGGGTCCTTTTGACCGGCTGGAATGAGACAAACGCTCCATTGTACCGGGGGATTTAGGGGCCAAGGCTCAAAATCACCCTTGCACAGGCTCATATCCATCCCAAGATGGCCCCAAATGATGGTAACCCAACGTGATCCGAGTGATTGGCCCTGGAATAGGGTAGGGAACCGGGTATGTTGCCCCTCCCCAGTGCCATGGTGGTGGATTTCGGTTTGCCCCAAATGATGGTAACCCAACGTTATCCGAGTGATTGGCCCTGGAATAGGGTAGGGAGTTGCTGTCTTCTCCCCCTTGGGCCCTGGTGGGGCATTTTCAAACGCCCCAAGTGATGGTAACCCAACGTTATCCAAGTGATTGGCCCTGGAAAAGGGTAGGGAGTTGTTATCTTCTCTCACTTGGGCCCTGGTGGGGCATTTCCGAACGCCCCAAATGATGGTAACCCAACGTTATCCAAGTGATTGGCCCTGGAATAGGGTGGGGAGTTGTTATCTTCTCTCCCTTGAACCCTGGTGGGGCATTTTTAAGCGCCCAAAATGATGGTAACACAACGTTATCCAAGTGATTGGCCCTGGAATAGGGTAGGGAGTTGTTATCTTCTCTCACTTGGGCCCTGGTGGGGCATTTCCAAACGCCCCAAATGATGGTAACCCAACGTTATCCAAGTGATTGGCCCTGGAATAGGGTGGGGAGTTGTTATCTTCTCTCCCTTGGGCCCTGGTGGGGCATTTTTAAGCGCCCAAAATGATGGTAACCCAACGTTATCCAAGTGATTGGCCCTGGAATAGGGTAGGGAGTTGTTATCTTCTCTCACTTGGGCCCTGGTGGGGCATTTCCAAACGCCCCAAATGATGGTAACCCAACGTTATCCAAGTGATTGGCCCTGGAATAGGGTGGGGAGTTGTTATCTTCTCTCCCTTGGGCCCTGGTGGGGCATTTTTAAGCGCCCAAAATGATGGTAACCCAACGTTATCCAAGTGATTGGCCCTGGAATAGGGTGGGGAGTTGTTATCTTCTCTCCCTTGGGCCCTGGTGGGGCATTTTTAAGCGCCCAAAATGATGGTAACCCAACGTTATCCAAGTGATTGGCCCTGGAATGGGGTAGGGAGTTGTTATCTTCTCTCACTTGGGCCCTGGTGGGGCATTTCCAAACGCCCCAAATGATGGTAACCCAACGTTATCCAAGTGATTGGCCCTGGAATAGGGTGGGGAGTTGTTATCTTCTCTCCCTTGGGCCCTGGTGGGGCATGTTTAAGCGCCCAAAATGATGGTAACCCAACGTTATCCAAGTGATTGGCCCTGGAATAGGGTGGGGAGTTGTTATCTTCTCTCCCTTGGGCCCTGGTGGGGCATTTTTAAGCGCCCAAAATGATGGTAACCCAACGTTATCCAAGTGATTGGCCCTGGAATAGGGTAGGGAGTTGTTATCTTCTCTCACTTGGGCCCTGGTGGGGCATTTCCAAACGCCCCAAATGATGGTAACCCAACGTTATCCAAGTGATTGGCCCTGGAATAGGGTGGGGAGTTGTTATCTTCTCTCCCTTGGGCCCTGGTGGGGCATTTTCAAACGCCCCAAATGATGGTAACCCAACGTTATCCAAGTGATTGGCCCTGGAATAGGGTGGGGAGTTGTTATCTTCTCTCCCTTGGGCCCTGGTGGGGCATTTTCAAACGCCCCAAATGATGGTAACCCAACGTTATCCGAGTGATTGGCCCTGGAATAGGTTAGGGAGTTGTATCTTCTCTCCCTTGGGCCCTGGTGGGGCATTTCCGAACGCCCCGAATGATGGTAACCCAACGTTATCCGAGTGATTGGCCCTGGAATAAAGTAGGAAGTTTGTATTTTCTCTCCCTTGGGCCCTGGTGATGCACTTTTGAACGCCCCAAATGATGGTAACCCAACGTTATCCGAGTGATTGGCCCTGGAATGAGGAAGGGGTACCTTGTCCCTCCCTAGGACCCGGGCTCTGGTGGGTCCATCCGGTCCGCAACTGGGATGGTCCGGACCCCCACCCGGCCTGGGTGGATCTGGCTCCCACTCAGGATGGTCCGGACCCCCGCCCGGCCTGGGTGGATCCGGTTCCCACCCTGGATGGTCCGGACCCCAACCCGGTCCGGGTGGATCCAGTTCCCACCCGGGATGGTCCGGACCCCCACCTGGCCTGGGTGGATCCGGTTCCCACCCGGGTTTAGGGTCCGGACCCCCATCCGGATCCCACCCGGGATGGTCCGGACCCCCACCCGGCCTGGGTGG
>CANXME010000246.1:72500-75000 GCA_948144175.1 Closterium sp. NIES-65
TAGTCGTGATCGGGAGCGAGGCAAGTCGCGAATACGGTCGGTTGGGGCAGCGGGGTGGCACCCGATGTCCTCTCCATACCGCACCTCGACGAACCTCGACACCAGGGAGCCTGCTTCCCGGCGGCACCGGGCGTCCATGCGGAACAAAAACCAAATCCCTTTTCCCCCGATGGTAACAGGTCGGACTCTTTCCCAAAAGCGGAAGCACCGGGAAGTTCGACGCCTGACCTAGGACGTATCCTCAGAAAGTTGGCTTGCCGGAATCCTCCTCCCTCCTAGCGTCCCCCGCCACCGGTGCTCCGTCTCTCTTGGCACCGGCCGGTGTGACTGCGGGGTCTTGCTCGCCCGGCCTTCCGAAATCCTCTTCGGTCGGCTGGGAAGGAGCGCCCGTGGTAATGGCAAGGGACCGTTTCTCAGCCGGGTCCGGTCGCAGTGCATCAAGGAGCTGCGAACGGGCACGGGATATAGACCTCTCCGCGATCGGGACTGGCCGTCCGGTCGCAAAACCCTCCCCTTGAGCGGGGCCCCCATGAGCCCCGGCACCTAATAAAAACTGGGACCCCACTCCTGACGATGGATATCTTGGAACCTGGCTCGATGAAGAACGCAGCGAAATGCGATACGTAATGCGAATTGCAAAACTCCGTGAATCATCGAAACTTTGAACGCATGTTGCGCCCGAGGCCTCGGCCGAGGGCACGTCTGCTTGAACGCCACACACATCCAGGTGGAGCCACGCATCCGCACCCACACCCTCCGCACGCGGCTACGTGCGGCCGGGTGAACGGGACGGAACTGCCAAAATGCGTCGGCATACGAGGGGCGCTCGGGTTTTGCTCGAGACAATCGCCCGTACCTGGGAAAACGAGATGGCCGTCGCAACCCGTGCACAACGGGGGGCAGTCGGCTGAAATCGCAGGGCCGCCGCAAGCCCGTCTCCTCTCCGTCTCGACCCCAGTGCAGATCCCCGGATGCCAACCGGGAGGACGCGAGCGGGACGAGCGAAACGAGGCGGGTGGCGACCCCGCTGGGCTCGGTGAACCCAGCCGGCCAACGGACCCCGTCCGGACCTCCCAGCAGGTGGGGGGGTATCGGATGCCAAACCGTTCCTCTTTTCCTCTCCCGAGAAGGCCGCGAAACGGAAAAATGGAGCCGAGGGCGTGGCAACCCTCGGTCTCCGCCCTCCAAAGTAGCGTGCACGGACCGGGCGAGGGGCGGACGGGGCCCGTACAAAAATGGTCGGACCGGGGAAGAACCGGGCAAACCCCCAAGCGATGGCTTCAAGTCAGGCGAGACCACCCGCTGAATTTAAGCATATTACTAAGCGGAGGAAAAGAAAACAACCGTGATTCCTTTGGTAGCGGCGAGCGACCAAGGAAAAGCCCAGGCTTGAAATCCGAGGGCCTCCGGCCCTCCGAATTGTAGTCTGAAAAGGAAGCGTTCTCTGTGACGGGCGCCGCCTTAAGTCCACTGGAAAGTGGCGGCAGAGAGGGTGACACCCCCGTCGGGCGACGACCCGTCACTTCACGAGGCGCATCCGAAGAGTCGGGTTGCTTGGGAGTGCAGCCCCAACATGGGTGGTAAGCTCCATCCAAGGCTAAATACGGCCAGGTTTCCGATAGCGAACAAGTACCGCGAGGGAAAGATGAAAAGAACTTTGGAAAGAGAGTAAAAAGTGCTTGAAATCGTCAGGAGGATAAGCGCATGAGCCCAAGCACACCTGCGGGACCCGTTCACGCGGGGCCCGGAGGTACGCAGCGCCGGTCGATGCCGCGGGAAAAGGAGCTCGCTCCCACCGCGGCGGAGACCGAGGATGGCCCTCACGGGTCGGCGCTGGCGAAACGGGCTGATGCGACCCGTCTTGAAACACGGACCAAGGAGGCCAACGCGGCTGCGAGCCAATGGGTTGAAAACCACAATGGCGACAGTGAAAGCGACCCGTGAGAAGGCGGCCTCGTGCTGCCCGCACCACGGACCGCCCCGGGGGCCTCGGCGCCCGGGGTGCGTTGAGTAGTCGCGTTGGGACCCGAAAGATGGTGAACTATGCCTGAGCAGGGCGAAGCCAGAGGAAACTCTGGTGGAGGCCCGCAGCGCTACTGACGTGCAAATCGTTCGTCAGACTTGGGTATAGGGGCGAAAGACTAATCGAACCATCTGGTAGCTGGTTCCCTCCGAAGTTTCCCTCAGGATAGCTGGTGCTCGATACGTGGTTACGTCTGGTAAAGCGAATGATTGGCGGGCTCGGGGGAGAAGCTCCCTCGACCGACTCTCAAACTTTAAACGGGCGAGGAGGGCCGCCATCTTAATTGTGGCTGGCTTTCAGGGGTGCTGGCTGACCCCACCAACATGAGTGCCAAGTGGGCCATTTTTGGTAAGCAGAACTGGCGAGGCGGGATGAACCGAAAGCCGGGTTACGGTGCCTAACTACGCGCTAACCTAGATCCCACAAAGGGTGTTGATTGATTAAGACAGCAGGACGGTGGTCATGGAAGTCGAAATC
>CANXME010000246.1:77500-90000 GCA_948144175.1 Closterium sp. NIES-65
AGAAGGGGACACCTTCTTTATAAATCCATCAAAACGGTCTAGACGGACGACGACTGACTCGACGAAGACGGAACTAAGGACATAAGGACATAAGGCAGGGGAACCCCAGCGTTTTTTCAGCCCAATTCTAGGGATTCTAGGGGTCTCGGAGCCGAAAAGCGAGGCCAAATCGGATCGTCCGGGTCATCCGGGTGGAGAACCGGATCGTCCGGGTCATCCGGGTGGGGAACCGGATCGACCGGACCATCCGGATGGGAAACCGGGTCATCCGGGTCGGGAACCGGACCAACCGGATCATCCGGGTGGGGAACCGGGTCGACCGGACCATCCGCACGCGGAACCGGATCATCCGGGTCATCCGGGTCGGGAACCGGATCGACCGGACCATCCGGATGGGGAACCGGATCATCCGGATCATCCGGGTCGGGAACCGGATCGACAGGACCATCCGGGTGGAGAACCGGACTCAACCGTACCATCCCCGTGGGGGACCGGACCCAACCGGACCATCCGGGTGGGGTGCCGGGTCGGGAACCGGACCGACCGGACCATCCGGGTGGGGAGCCGGATCAACCGGGTCATCCGGGTGGGGAACCGGATCAACCGGGTCATCCGGGTGGGGAACCGGATCGACCGGGTGGGAAACCGGACCAACCGGACCGACCGGACCATCCGGGTGGGGAACCGGACCCGGCCGGACCATCCGGGTGGGGTACCGGGTCAGGAACCGGACTGGGAACCGGATCATCCGGGTCATCCGGATGGGGAACCGGATCATCCGGGTCATCCGGGTGGAGAACCGGATCAACCGGACCATCCGGTTGGGGTACCGGGTGGGGAACCGGACCAACCGGACAGGGAACCGGACGAGAAGCCGGATCATCCGGGTCATCCGTATGGGGAATTGGATCGACCGGGTGATCCGGGTGGGGAACCGGATCAGCCGGGCAAGCCCGATGGGGAACCGGGTGGGGAAACGGACCAGCCGGGTAGGGTACCGGGCGGGGAACCGGACCATCCGGGTCATCCGGGTGGGGATCCGGATCGACCGGGTCATCCGGGTGGGGAACCGGACCAACCGGACCATCCGGGTGGGGAACCGGGTCGGGAACCGGATCAACCCGACCATCCGGTTGGGGAGCCGGACCAATCGGACCGTCCGGGTGGGGAGCCGAATCGACCGGGTGGGAAATCGGACCAACCGGGTGGGGAACCGGACCAACCGGACCATCCGGGTGGGGAACCGGGTCGGGAACCGGATCAACCCGACCATCCGGTTGGGGAACCGGACCAATCGGACCGTCCGGGTGGGGAGCCGAATCGACCGGGTGGGAAATCGGACCAACCGGGTGGGGAACCGGACCAACCGGACCATCCGGGTGGGGAACCGGGTCGGGAACCGGATCAACCCGACCATCCGGTTGGGGAACCGGACCAATCGGACCGTCCGGGTGGGGAGCCGAATCGACCGGGTGGGAAATCGGACCAACCGGGTGGGGAACCGGACCAACCGGACCATCCGGGTGGGGAACCGGGTCGGGAACCGGATCAACCCGACCATCCGGTTGGGGAACCGGACCAATCGGACCGTCCGGGTGGGGAGCCGAATCGACCGGGTGGGAAATCGGACCAACCGGGTGGGGAACCGGACCAACCGGACCATCCGGGTGGGGAACCGGGTCGGGAACCGGATCAACCCGACCATCCGGTTGGGGAACCGGACCAATCGGACCGTCCGGGTGGGGAGCCGAATCGACCGGGTGGGAAATCGGACCAACCGGGTGGGGAACCCGGTGCGGTTCCGGGTCGGGAGCCGGGTCAACCGGACCATCCGGACGGGGAACCGGATGATCCGGGTGGTCCGGGTGGGGAAGCGGACCAACCGGACCAACCGGGTGCGGTACCGGGTGGGAAACCGGACCAAACGGGTAGTGATCCGGACGGGGAACCGGATCACCCGGGTCGGGAACCGGATCGACCGGATCTGGGGTGGGGAACCGGACCATCCGGGTGGGGAACCGGGTGGGGTACCGGGTCGGGGAACCGGATCAACCGGACCATCCGGACGGGGAACCGGATCATCCGGGTGGTCCGGGTGGGGTGCCAAATCGACCGTGCGGGGAGTCGGACCAGCCGGACCATCCGGGTGGGGTACCGGGTCGGGAACCGGATCAACCGGACCATCCGGATGGGGAACCGGATCATCCGGGAAGGGAACCGGATCGACCGGGTCTAGGGTGGGGAACCGGACCATCCGGGTCGGTCGGGTCGGAACCCGGATCCGGAACCGGGTGTTGAACCGTATCAACCGGATGGGAGCCGGATGGACCCAATCGGACGGACAAGCCGGACCGAAAACGGGTGGGGAACCGGATCGGAACCGGGTGGAGAGCCGAATGGGCCGGTTCGGTCGGATCAACCGGGCCGGAAACGGGTGGGTAACCGGATCAACCGCCCCAGCCGGGTGAGGGATCGGGTCGACCCGGTAGGGAGCCGGATCGACCGGATCGGAACCGGTTGGGAAACCGGATTCACCGGACCGACCGGATCGACCGGATCAACCGGGTGGGGAGCCGGGTCAACCGGACGGGGAACCGGATGGACCGGACCAGCCGGATCATCCGGGTTGGAGCCGGGCGGGGAACAGGATCAACCGGTTGAGCCGGGTCGATGGATCCGGATCCCACCACCCTAGGCGGGATGGATCCGGGTCGCACCCCCCCGGTTGGGATGGATCCCGATCACCCCTCTCGGGATGGGATGGATCCGGATCTCACCACCCTGGACGGGATGGATCCGGATAACCCCGCCGGGGGGTTGGGATGGATCCGGATCACACCACCCTGGATGGGATGGATACGGATCGCACCTCCCCGGTGGGGATTGATCCGGTTCGAAACACCGCGGGTGGGATGGGTCCGGTCCGAACCACCCTGGAAGGGATGGATCCGGACCGGGCCACCGTGGATGGGACGGGTCCGGTTCTTTGACGGCTCCCGGGTGGGTGTGGGTCCTTGGACGGGCCCACACCCTCCCTAGAGCCCTTTATTCTTTGGGTCACACCTTCGTTCTCGACCGGGGTTCTTTGCGGGCTCTAGGGTGGGTGTGGGTCCTTGCACGGACCCCTACCTTCCCTACCGGGTCGGGAACCGGATCGACCGGACCATCCGGACGGGGAACCGGATCATCCGGGTCATCCCGGAAGGGAACCGGATCGACCGGGTCTAGGTTAGGGAACCGGACCATCCGGGTGGGGAACCGGGTCCGGTACCGGGTCGGGAACCGGATCGACCGGGTCTAGGGTAGGAAGCCGGACCATCCGGGTGGGGAACCGGATCGACCGGGTCTAGGGCAGGAAGCCGGACCATCCGGGTGGGGAACCGGGTCCGGTGCCGGATCGACCGGGTCTAGGGTAGGAAGCCGGACCATCCGGGTGGGGAACCGGGTCGGCCAACCGGGTCGGGTACCGGATCGACCGGATCTAGGGTAGGAAGCCGGACCGTCCGGGTGGGGAAGCGGGTCGGGTACCAGGTCTAGGGTAGGAAGCGGGACCATCCGGGTGGGGAACCGGGTCGGGTACCGGGTCGGAAACCGGATCGACCGGACCAACCGGATGGGGAACCGGATCATCCGGATCATCCGCATGGGGTGCCGAACCGACCGTGTCGGGAGTCGGACCAACCGGGTGGGGTACCGGGTCGGGAACCGGATCGACCGGACCATCCGACCGGGGAACCGGATCATCCGGGTCATCCGGGAAGGGAACCAGATCTAGGTTAGGGAACCGGACCATCCGGGTGGGGAACCGGGTCGGGTACCGGGTCGGGAACCGGATCGATCGGGTCTAGGGTAGGAAGCGGGACCATCCGGGTGGGGAGCCGGGTCGGGTACCGGGTCGGGAACCGGATCGACGGGATCTAGGGTAGGAAGCCGAACCATCCGGGTGGGGAACCGGGTCGGGTACCGGACCGGGAACCGGATCCACCGGACCAACCGGATGGGGAACCGGATCATCCGGATCATCCGCATGGGGTGCCGAACCGACCGTGTCGGGAGTCGGACCAACCGGGTGGGGTACCGGGTCGGGAACCGGATCGACCGGACCATCCGACCGGGGAACCGGATCATCCGGGTCATCCGGGAAGGGAACCGGATCTAGGTTAGGGAACCGGACCATCCGGGTGGGGAACCGGGTCCGGTACCGGGTCGGGAACCGGATCGACCGGGTCTAGGGTAGGAAGCCGGACCATCCGGGTGGGGAGCCGGGTCCGGTACCGGGTCGGGTACCGGACCGACCGGGTCTAGGGTAGGAAGCCGGACCATCCGGGTGGGGAACCGGGTCCGGTACCGGGTCGGGTACCGGATCGACCGGATCTCGGGTAGGAAGCCGTACCATCCGGGTGGGGAACCGGGTCGGGTACCGGGTCGGGAACCGGATCGACCGGGTCTAGGGTAGGAAGCGGGACCATCCGGGTGGGGAGCCGGGTCGGGTACCGGGTCGGGAACCGGATCGACGGGATCTAGGGTAGGAAGCCGAACCATCCGGGTGGGGAACCGGGTCGGGTACCGGGTCGGGAACCGGATCGACCGGGTCTAGTGTAGGAAGCGGGACCATCCGGGTGGGGAACCGGGTCGGGTACCGGACCGGGAACCGGATCCACCGGACCAACCGGATGGGGAACCGGATCATCCGGATCATCCGCATGGGGTGCCGAACCGACCGTGTCGGGAGTCGGACCAACCGGGTGGGGTACCGGGTCGGGAACCGGATCGACCGGACCATCCGACCGGGGAACCGGATCATCCGGGTCATCCGGGAAGGGAACCGGATCCAGGTTAGGGAACCGGACCATCCGGGTGGGGAACCGGGTCCGGTACTGGGTCGGGAACCGGATCGACCGGGTATAGGGTAGGAAGCCGGACCATCCGGGCGGGGAGCCGGGTCCGGTACCGGGTCGGGTACCGGACCGACCGGGTCTAGGGTAGGAAGCCGGACCATCCGGGTGGGGAACCGGGTCGGGTACCGGACCGACCGGATCTAGGGTAGGAAGCCGGACCATCCGGGTGGGGAACCGGGTCGGGTACCGGACCGGGAACCGGATCCACCGGACCAACCGGATGGGGAACCGGATCATCCGGATCATCCGCATGGGGTGCCGAACCGACCGTGTCGGGAGTCGGACCAACCGGGTGGGGTACCGGGTCGGGAACCGGATCGACCGGACCATCCGACCGGGGAACCGGATCATCCGGGTCATCCGGGAAGGGAACCGGATCTAGGTTAGGGAACAGGACCATCCGGGTGGGGAACCGGGTCCGGTACCGGGTCGGGAACCGGATCGACCGGGTCTAGGGTAGGAAGCCGGACCATCCGGGTGGGGAGCCGGGTCCGGTACCGGGTCGGGTACCGGACCGACCGGGTCTAGGGTAGGAAGCCGGACCATCCGGGTGGGGAACCGGGTCGGGTACCGGACCGACCGGATCTAGGGTAGGAAGCCGGACCATCCGGGTGGGGAACCGGGTCGGCCAACCGGGTCGGGTACCGGATCGACCGGATCTAGGGTGGGAAGCCGGACCATCCGGGTGGGGAACCGGGCCGGCCAACCGGGTCGGGTACCGGATCGACCGGGTCTATGGTAGGAAGCCGGACCATCCGGGTGGGGAACCGGGTCGGGTACCGGGTCGGGTACCGGATCGACCGGATCTAGGGTAGGAAGCCGTACCATCCGGGTGGGGAACCGGGTCGGGTACCGGGTCGGGAACCGGATCGACCGGGTCTAGGGTAGGGAGCGGGACCATCCGGGTGGGGAACCGGGTCGGGTACCGGCGGATCGACCGGACCATCCGGATGGGGAACCGGGGTGCCGAACCGACCGTGTGGGGAGTCGGACCAACCGGGCCAGCCGGGTGGGGTACCGGATCCGGTACCGGATCAACCGGACCATCCGGCCGGGGAACCGGATCATTCGGGTCATCCGGGAAGGGAACCGGACCGACCGGGTCTAGGGTAGGAAGCCGGACCATACGGGTGGGGAACCGGGTCGGGTACCGGGTCGGGAACCGGATCGACCGGGTCTAGGGTAGGAAGCGGGACCATCCGGGTGGGGAGCCGGGTCGGGAACCGGATCGACCGGATCTAGGGTAGGAAGCCGAACCATCCGGGTGGGGAACCGGGTCGGGTACCGGGTCGGGAACCGGATCGACCGGGTCTAGTGTAGGAAGCGGGACCATCCGGGTGGGGAACCGGGTCGGGTACCGGGTCGGGTACCGGATCGACCGGATCTATGGTAGGAAGCCGGACCATCCGGGTGGGGAACCGGGTCGGGTACCGGATCGACCGGATCTAGGGTAGGAAGCCGAACCATCCGGGTGGGGAACCGGGTCGGGTACCGGGTCGGGAACCGGATCGACCGGGTCTAGTGTAGGAAGCGGGACCATCCGGGTGGGGAACCGGGTCGGGTACCGGGTCGGGTACCGGATCGACCGGATCTATTGTAGGAAGCCGGACCATCCGGGTGGGGAACCGGGTCGGGTACCGGGTCGGGTACCGGATCGACCGGGTCTAGGGTAGGAAGCTGGACCATCCGGGTGGGGAACCGGGTCGGGTACCGGGTCGGGAACCGGATCGACCGGGTCTAGGGTAGGAAGCGGGACCATCCGGGTGGGGAACCGGGTCGGGTACCGGCGGATCGACCGGACCATCCGGATGGGGAACCGGGGTGCCGAACCGACCGTGTGGGGAGTCGGACCAACCGGGCCAACCGGGTGGGGTACCGGGTCGGGAATCGGATCAACCGGACCATCCGGCCGGGGAACCGGATCATCCGGGTCATCCGGGAAGGGAACCGGACCGACCGGGTCTAGGGTAGGAAGCCGGACCATACGGGTGGGGAACCGGGTCGGGAACCGGATCGACCGGGTCCAAGGTAGGAAGCCGGAACATCCGGGTGTGGAACCGGGTCGGGTGAGGGACCGGTTCGACCCGGTAGGGAGCCGGATCAACCGGGTCGGAACCGGGTAGGGAACCGGATGGGGAACCGGATCTACTGGACCGGCCGGCTCGACCGGGTGGGGATCCGGGTCAACCGGACTTGGAACCGGTTGGACCGGACCGGACGGGGAACCAGATCTACCGGACCGGCCGGATCGACCGGGTGGGGAGCTGGGTCAACTGGACGTGGAACCGGATGGACCGGACCGGCCGGATCATCCGGGCTGGAACCGGGCGGGGAACCGGATCGACCGGGTCGATGGATCCGGATCCCACCACCCTAGGCGTGATGGATCCGGGTCACACCACCCCGGTTGGGATGGATCCGGATCACCCCACTCGGGATGGGCTGGATCCGGATCACCCCACCCGGGATGGGATGGATCCGGATCTCACCACCCTGGACTGGATGGATCCAAATAACCCCACCCGGGATGGGATGGATCCGGATCACACCACCCTAGATGGGATGGATCCGGACCGCACCCCCCGTGGGCTCCGGGGCCTCCTTTTCCCGGTGCCAAGGCCCGGATGACCGGGGGGGAGTGTAAACCAGGGTGGGAGCTTCCTTTCCACGGGTTCATATTCTTCCCAAGGGTCCATTTGACCGGCTGGAATGAGACAAACGCTCCAATGGACCGGCCAAGGTTGAATTCCACCCTTGCATGGGCTCGGGTGGGCTCCGGGACCTCTTTCTCCCGGTGCAAAGGCCCGGATGATCTGGGGGAAGTGTAAACCAGGGTGGGAGCTTCCTTTCTACGGGTTCATATCCATCCCAAGGGTCTCTTCTTGACCGGCTGGAATCAAACAATTGCTCCAATGGACCATCCAAGGTTGAAATCCACCCTTGCACGGGCTCGGATGGGCTCCGGGACCTCCTTTTCCCGGTTCAAAGACCTGGGTGACCGAGGGGACGTGTAAACAAGGGTGGGAGCTTCCTCTCTACGGGCTCATATCCATCCCAAGGGTCCTTTTGACCGGCTGGAATGAGGCAAACGATCCAAAGGACCGGCCAAGGTTGAATTCCACCCTTGCACGGGCTCGGGTGGGCTCTGGGACCTCTTTTTCCCGGTGCAAAGGCCCGGATGATTTGGGGCAAGTGTAATCCAGGGTGGGAGCTTCCTTTCTACGGGTTCATATCCATCCCAAGGGTCTTCTTGACCGGCTGGACCGAAACAGTCGCTCCAATGGACCGCCCAAGGTTGAAATCCACCCTTGCACGGGCTCGGATGGGCTCCGGGACCTCTTTTTCCCGGTGCAAAGACCTGGGTGACCGGAGGGAAGTGTAAACCAGGGCGGGAGCTTCCTCTCTACGGGCTCATACACATCCCAAGCGTCCTTTTGACCGGCTGGAATGAGGCAAACGATCCAAAGGACCGGCCAAGGTTGAATTCCACCCTTGCACGGGCTCGGATGGGCTCCGGGGCCTCCTCTTCCCGGTGAAATGGCCCGGATGACCGGGGGGAAGTGTAAAACAGGGCGGGAGCTACCTTTCCACGGGTTCATATCCGTCCCAAGGGTCCATTTGACCGGCTGGAATGAGACAAACGATCCAAAGGACCGGCCAAGGTTGAATTCCACCCTTGCACGGGCTCGGACGGGCTCCGGGGCCTCCTCTTCCCGGCGAAAAGGCCCGGATGACCGGGGGGAAGTGTAAACCAGGGCGGGAGCTACCTTTCTACGGGCTCATATCCGTCCCAAGGGTCCATTTGACCGGCTGGAATGAGGCAAACGATCCAAAGGACCGGCCAAGGTTGAATTCCACCCTTGCACGGGCTCGGACGGGCTCCAGGACCTCTTTTTACCGGTGCAAAGGCCTGGATGACCGAGGGGGAGTGTAAAACAGGGTGGGAGCTACCTTCCTACGGGTTCATATCCATCCCAAGGGTCCTTTTGACCGGCTGGAATGAGACAAACGCTCCATTGTACCGGGGGATTTAGGGGCCAAGGCTCAAAATCACCCTTGCACAGGCTCATATCCATCCCAAGATGGCCCCAAATGATGGTAACCCAACGTGATCCGAGTGATTGGCCCTGGAATAGGGTAGGGAACCGGGTATGTTGCCCCTCCCCAGTGCCATGGTGGTGGATTTCGGTTTGCCCCAAATGATGGTAACCCAACGTTATCCGAGTGATTGGCCCTGGAATAGGGTAGGGAGTTGCTGTCTTCTCCCCCTTGGGCCCTGGTGGGGCATTTTCAAACGCCCCAAGTGATGGTAACCCAACGTTATCCAAGTGATTGGCCCTGGAAAAGGGTAGGGAGTTGTTATCTTCTCTCACTTGGGCCCTGGTGGGGCATTTCCGAACGCCCCAAATGATGGTAACCCAACGTTATCCAAGTGATTGGCCCTGGAATAGGGTGGGGAGTTGTTATCTTCTCTCCCTTGAACCCTGGTGGGGCATTTTTAAGCGCCCAAAATGATGGTAACACAACGTTATCCAAGTGATTGGCCCTGGAATAGGGTAGGGAGTTGTTATCTTCTCTCACTTGGGCCCTGGTGGGGCATTTCCAAACGCCCCAAATGATGGTAACCCAACGTTATCCAAGTGATTGGCCCTGGAATAGGGTGGGGAGTTGTTATCTTCTCTCCCTTGGGCCCTGGTGGGGCATTTTTAAGCGCCCAAAATGATGGTAACCCAACGTTATCCAAGTGATTGGCCCTGGAATAGGGTAGGGAGTTGTTATCTTCTCTCACTTGGGCCCTGGTGGGGCATTTCCAAACGCCCCAAATGATGGTAACCCAACGTTATCCAAGTGATTGGCCCTGGAATAGGGTGGGGAGTTGTTATCTTCTCTCCCTTGGGCCCTGGTGGGGCATTTTTAAGCGCCCAAAATGATGGTAACCCAACGTTATCCAAGTGATTGGCCCTGGAATAGGGTGGGGAGTTGTTATCTTCTCTCCCTTGGGCCCTGGTGGGGCATTTTTAAGCGCCCAAAATGATGGTAACCCAACGTTATCCAAGTGATTGGCCCTGGAATGGGGTAGGGAGTTGTTATCTTCTCTCACTTGGGCCCTGGTGGGGCATTTCCAAACGCCCCAAATGATGGTAACCCAACGTTATCCAAGTGATTGGCCCTGGAATAGGGTGGGGAGTTGTTATCTTCTCTCCCTTGGGCCCTGGTGGGGCATTTTTAAGCGCCCAAAATGATGGTAACCCAACGTTATCCAAGTGATTGGCCCTGGAATAGGGTGGGGAGTTGTTATCTTCTCTCCCTTGGGCCCTGGTGGGGCATTTTTAAGCGCCCAAAATGATGGTAACCCAACGTTATCCAAGTGATTGGCCCTGGAATAGGGTAGGGAGTTGTTATCTTCTCTCACTTGGGCCCTGGTGGGGCATTTCCAAACGCCCCAAATGATGGTAACCCAACGTTATCCAAGTGATTGGCCCTGGAATAGGGTGGGGAGTTGTTATCTTCTCTCCCTTGGGCCCTGGTGGGGCATTTTCAAACGCCCCAAATGATGGTAACCCAACGTTATCCAAGTGATTGGCCCTGGAATAGGGTGGGGAGTTGTTATCTTCTCTCCCTTGGGCCCTGGTGGGGCATTTTCAAACGCCCCAAATGATGGTAACCCAACGTTATCCGAGTGATTGGCCCTGGAATAGGTTAGGGAGTTGTATCTTCTCTCCCTTGGGCCCTGGTGGGGCATTTCCGAACGCCCCGAATGATGGTAACCCAACGTTATCCGAGTGATTGGCCCTGGAATAAAGTAGGAAGTTTGTATTTTCTCTCCCTTGGGCCCTGGTGATGCACTTTTGAACGCCCCAAATGATGGTAACCCAACGTTATCCGAGTGATTGGCCCTGGAATGAGGAAGGGGTACCTTGTCCCTCCCTAGGACCCGGGCTCTGGTGGGTCCATCCGGTCCGCAACTGGGATGGTCCGGACCCCCACCCGGCCTGGGTGGATCTGGCTCCCACTCAGGATGGTCCGGACCCCCGCCCGGCCTGGGTGGATCCGGTTCCCACCCTGGATGGTCCGGACCCCAACCCGGTCCGGGTGGATCCAGTTCCCACCCGGGATGGTCCGGACCCCCACCTGGCCTGGGTGGATCCGGTTCCCACCCGGGTTTAGGGTCCGGACCCCCATCCGGATCCCACCCGGGATGGTCCGGACCCCCACCCGGCCTGGGTGGATTCCCCTCGGTGGGGAATTCCCAAACGCCTAGAATGATGGTAACCCAACGTGATCCGAGTGATTGGCCTAGGAATAAAGTAGTGTCAGCTCTTCTTTGTCCCTCTTTAGGACCTAGGCTCTGGTGGGCTCGGTTCCCACCCGGGATGGGTCCATCCGGTCCCCACCCGGGCTGGTCCGGACCCCCGCCCGGCCTGGGTCCATCCGGTTCCCACCCGCTCAGGATGGATTCGGTTCCCAACCGGGGTGGTCCGGACCCCCACCCGGCCTGGGTGGATCCGGTTCCCGCCCGGGATGATCCGGACCCCCACCACCCGGCCTGGGTGGATCCGGTTCCCACGCGGGATGGTCCGGACCCCCACCCGACCCGGGTGGATCCGGTTCCACCAAGGTTGGGGTCCGGACCACCATCCGGGCCGGGTGGATTCCCCTCGGTGGGGGTTTTTCAATTCCCCCAAATGATGGTAACCCAACGTTATCCGAGTGATTGGCCTAGGAATAATCCATGAGTACTTTTCCCAGCAGTTTTTGTGTCCCTAATGCCCCAGTAAGATTAGATTTGAGCCCCGTATCAAGGTAACCCAACGTGATCCTAGTGATTGGTCCACGAGCACTGTATGGCAGCGTCGTGATGTCCCTCTTTCGGGCTCACTTTGTGTCTTGGCCGCAAATGTTGGTAAGCCAACGTAATCCATGTGACTGGACTAGGAGGAAGGCGTTGTTTTTTTTTTTTTTTGGCCATTACACCCGCCCTTCTGTGTGTTTAAAGCCTTTAATTGCAGGTAAGCCACGGTGATCGAGCTACTTTTTGTAGTAATAATACGTGGAAGAGGAGGTAAAGGACCCTCTCCACAAAGGTCCGGCGGGTTGCCCAGGCAATCCGTCGAGCCTTCGAGGCCTCTATGATTCACCACATGGGGACACGTGAGACGTGGACCGGGACGCCCGAATGTTTTGTGTGCGTCGACACTCTTCGGAGGGTTGGCATGCACTTTGACCCCCAGAGGTAGGGGGCGGGACGTACTTGTGGTGCGGAGGGCCATCTGGGAGGCGGGGGCTCTGGCTAAAATTAAATGCAGAGCCCCAGATGTGCAGGGGAGGAGGGGCCGGGAGGGCCCGTGGAAGAAAGGGCAACGGGAAACCGTTGCAGGTTGGCAAGCGCTGCTACCCCAGACCCTCCGTGGAGGTCGACGGGAACCCTCGTTCACGGGGGCAACCGGAGTCCACCTAGGAGAGTCCGGGGAAGATGGTGTGCCTCTCGGGCCGGAGGCAAACCAGGTCGATTGAGGGACAGCGAAGCCTCGTTTTTAACGGGGCCGAGCGGGGACCTCGGCCTGGAGGGAGGGACGGAACACAGCCGCCTCGTGCGGTTGG
>CANXME010000246.1:100000-110000 GCA_948144175.1 Closterium sp. NIES-65
ATCCGGGTGGGGAACCGGGTCGGGAACCGGATCAACCCGACCATCCGGTTGGGGAACCGGACCAATCGGACCGTCCGGGTGGGGAGCCGAATCGACCGGGTGGGAAATCGGACCAACCGGGTGGGGAACCGGACCAACCGGACCATCCGGGTGGGGAACCGGGTCGGGAACCGGATCAACCCGACCATCCGGTTGGGGAACCGGACCAATCGGACCGTCCGGGTGGGGAGCCGAATCGACCGGGTGGGAAATCGGACCAACCGGGTGGGGAACCGGACCAACCGGACCATCCGGGTGGGGAACCGGGTCGGGAACCGGATCAACCCGACCATCCGGTTGGGGAACCGGACCAATCGGACCGTCCGGGTGGGGAGCCGAATCGACCGGGTGGGAAATCGGACCAACCGGGTGGGGAACCCGGTGCGGTTCCGGGTCGGGAGCCGGGTCAACCGGACCATCCGGACGGGGAACCGGATGATCCGGGTGGTCCGGGTGGGGAAGCGGACCAACCGGACCAACCGGGTGCGGTACCGGGTGGGAAACCGGACCAAACGGGTAGTGATCCGGACGGGGAACCGGATCACCCGGGTCGGGAACCGGATCGACCGGATCTGGGGTGGGGAACCGGACCATCCGGGTGGGGAACCGGGTGGGGTACCGGGTCGGGGAACCGGATCAACCGGACCATCCGGACGGGGAACCGGATCATCCGGGTGGTCCGGGTGGGGTGCCAAATCGACCGTGCGGGGAGTCGGACCAGCCGGACCATCCGGGTGGGGTACCGGGTCGGGAACCGGATCAACCGGACCATCCGGATGGGGAACCGGATCATCCGGGAAGGGAACCGGATCGACCGGGTCTAGGGTGGGGAACCGGACCATCCGGGTCGGTCGGGTCGGAACCCGGATCCGGAACCGGGTGTTGAACCGTATCAACCGGATGGGAGCCGGATGGACCCAATCGGACGGACAAGCCGGACCGAAAACGGGTGGGGAACCGGATCGGAACCGGGTGGAGAGCCGAATGGGCCGGTTCGGTCGGATCAACCGGGCCGGAAACGGGTGGGTAACCGGATCAACCGCCCCAGCCGGGTGAGGGATCGGGTCGACCCGGTAGGGAGCCGGATCGACCGGATCGGAACCGGTTGGGAAACCGGATTCACCGGACCGACCGGATCGACCGGATCAACCGGGTGGGGAGCCGGGTCAACCGGACGGGGAACCGGATGGACCGGACCAGCCGGATCATCCGGGTTGGAGCCGGGCGGGGAACAGGATCAACCGGTTGAGCCGGGTCGATGGATCCGGATCCCACCACCCTAGGCGGGATGGATCCGGGTCGCACCCCCCCGGTTGGGATGGATCCCGATCACCCCTCTCGGGATGGGATGGATCCGGATCTCACCACCCTGGACGGGATGGATCCGGATAACCCCGCCGGGGGGTTGGGATGGATCCGGATCACACCACCCTGGATGGGATGGATACGGATCGCACCTCCCCGGTGGGGATTGATCCGGTTCGAAACACCGCGGGTGGGATGGGTCCGGTCCGAACCACCCTGGAAGGGATGGATCCGGACCGGGCCACCGTGGATGGGACGGGTCCGGTTCTTTGACGGCTCCCGGGTGGGTGTGGGTCCTTGGACGGGCCCACACCCTCCCTAGAGCCCTTTATTCTTTGGGTCACACCTTCGTTCTCGACCGGGGTTCTTTGCGGGCTCTAGGGTGGGTGTGGGTCCTTGCACGGACCCCTACCTTCCCTACCGGGTCGGGAACCGGATCGACCGGACCATCCGGACGGGGAACCGGATCATCCGGGTCATCCCGGAAGGGAACCGGATCGACCGGGTCTAGGTTAGGGAACCGGACCATCCGGGTGGGGAACCGGGTCCGGTACCGGGTCGGGAACCGGATCGACCGGGTCTAGGGTAGGAAGCCGGACCATCCGGGTGGGGAACCGGATCGACCGGGTCTAGGGCAGGAAGCCGGACCATCCGGGTGGGGAACCGGGTCCGGTGCCGGATCGACCGGGTCTAGGGTAGGAAGCCGGACCATCCGGGTGGGGAACCGGGTCGGCCAACCGGGTCGGGTACCGGATCGACCGGATCTAGGGTAGGAAGCCGGACCGTCCGGGTGGGGAAGCGGGTCGGGTACCAGGTCTAGGGTAGGAAGCGGGACCATCCGGGTGGGGAACCGGGTCGGGTACCGGGTCGGAAACCGGATCGACCGGACCAACCGGATGGGGAACCGGATCATCCGGATCATCCGCATGGGGTGCCGAACCGACCGTGTCGGGAGTCGGACCAACCGGGTGGGGTACCGGGTCGGGAACCGGATCGACCGGACCATCCGACCGGGGAACCGGATCATCCGGGTCATCCGGGAAGGGAACCAGATCTAGGTTAGGGAACCGGACCATCCGGGTGGGGAACCGGGTCGGGTACCGGGTCGGGAACCGGATCGATCGGGTCTAGGGTAGGAAGCGGGACCATCCGGGTGGGGAGCCGGGTCGGGTACCGGGTCGGGAACCGGATCGACGGGATCTAGGGTAGGAAGCCGAACCATCCGGGTGGGGAACCGGGTCGGGTACCGGACCGGGAACCGGATCCACCGGACCAACCGGATGGGGAACCGGATCATCCGGATCATCCGCATGGGGTGCCGAACCGACCGTGTCGGGAGTCGGACCAACCGGGTGGGGTACCGGGTCGGGAACCGGATCGACCGGACCATCCGACCGGGGAACCGGATCATCCGGGTCATCCGGGAAGGGAACCGGATCTAGGTTAGGGAACCGGACCATCCGGGTGGGGAACCGGGTCCGGTACCGGGTCGGGAACCGGATCGACCGGGTCTAGGGTAGGAAGCCGGACCATCCGGGTGGGGAGCCGGGTCCGGTACCGGGTCGGGTACCGGACCGACCGGGTCTAGGGTAGGAAGCCGGACCATCCGGGTGGGGAACCGGGTCCGGTACCGGGTCGGGTACCGGATCGACCGGATCTCGGGTAGGAAGCCGTACCATCCGGGTGGGGAACCGGGTCGGGTACCGGGTCGGGAACCGGATCGACCGGGTCTAGGGTAGGAAGCGGGACCATCCGGGTGGGGAGCCGGGTCGGGTACCGGGTCGGGAACCGGATCGACGGGATCTAGGGTAGGAAGCCGAACCATCCGGGTGGGGAACCGGGTCGGGTACCGGGTCGGGAACCGGATCGACCGGGTCTAGTGTAGGAAGCGGGACCATCCGGGTGGGGAACCGGGTCGGGTACCGGACCGGGAACCGGATCCACCGGACCAACCGGATGGGGAACCGGATCATCCGGATCATCCGCATGGGGTGCCGAACCGACCGTGTCGGGAGTCGGACCAACCGGGTGGGGTACCGGGTCGGGAACCGGATCGACCGGACCATCCGACCGGGGAACCGGATCATCCGGGTCATCCGGGAAGGGAACCG
This sequence comes from Closterium sp. NIES-65, assembly GCA_948144175.1. Classification (NCBI taxonomy): domain Eukaryota; kingdom Viridiplantae; phylum Streptophyta; class Zygnematophyceae; order Desmidiales; family Closteriaceae; genus Closterium; species Closterium sp. NIES-65. Next base: position 103,456 of record CANXME010000246.1, read on the forward strand.
GATCCAGGTTAGGGAACCGGACCATCCGGGTGGGGAACCGGGTCCGGTACTGGGTCGGGAACCGGATCGACCGGGTATAGGGTAGGAAGCCGGACCATCCGGGCGGGGAGCCGGGTCCGGTACCGGGTCGGGTACCGGACCGACCGGGTCTAGGGTAGGAAGCCGGACCATCCGGGTGGGGAACCGGGTCGGGTACCGGACCGACCGGATCTAGGGTAGGAAGCCGGACCATCCGGGTGGGGAACCGGGTCGGGTACCGGACCGGGAACCGGATCCACCGGACCAACCGGATGGGGAACCGGATCATCCGGATCATCCGCATGGGGTGCCGAACCGACCGTGTCGGGAGTCGGACCAACCGGGTGGGGTACCGGGTCGGGAACCGGATCGACCGGACCATCCGACCGGGGAACCGGATCATCCGGGTCATCCGGGAAGGGAACCGGATCTAGGTTAGGGAACAGGACCATCCGGGTGGGGAACCGGGTCCGGTACCGGGTCGGGAACCGGATCGACCGGGTCTAGGGTAGGAAGCCGGACCATCCGGGTGGGGAGCCGGGTCCGGTACCGGGTCGGGTACCGGACCGACCGGGTCTAGGGTAGGAAGCCGGACCATCCGGGTGGGGAACCGGGTCGGGTACCGGACCGACCGGATCTAGGGTAGGAAGCCGGACCATCCGGGTGGGGAACCGGGTCGGCCAACCGGGTCGGGTACCGGATCGACCGGATCTAGGGTGGGAAGCCGGACCATCCGGGTGGGGAACCGGGCCGGCCAACCGGGTCGGGTACCGGATCGACCGGGTCTATGGTAGGAAGCCGGACCATCCGGGTGGGGAACCGGGTCGGGTACCGGGTCGGGTACCGGATCGACCGGATCTAGGGTAGGAAGCCGTACCATCCGGGTGGGGAACCGGGTCGGGTACCGGGTCGGGAACCGGATCGACCGGGTCTAGGGTAGGGAGCGGGACCATCCGGGTGGGGAACCGGGTCGGGTACCGGCGGATCGACCGGACCATCCGGATGGGGAACCGGGGTGCCGAACCGACCGTGTGGGGAGTCGGACCAACCGGGCCAGCCGGGTGGGGTACCGGATCCGGTACCGGATCAACCGGACCATCCGGCCGGGGAACCGGATCATTCGGGTCATCCGGGAAGGGAACCGGACCGACCGGGTCTAGGGTAGGAAGCCGGACCATACGGGTGGGGAACCGGGTCGGGTACCGGGTCGGGAACCGGATCGACCGGGTCTAGGGTAGGAAGCGGGACCATCCGGGTGGGGAGCCGGGTCGGGAACCGGATCGACCGGATCTAGGGTAGGAAGCCGAACCATCCGGGTGGGGAACCGGGTCGGGTACCGGGTCGGGAACCGGATCGACCGGGTCTAGTGTAGGAAGCGGGACCATCCGGGTGGGGAACCGGGTCGGGTACCGGGTCGGGTACCGGATCGACCGGATCTATGGTAGGAAGCCGGACCATCCGGGTGGGGAACCGGGTCGGGTACCGGATCGACCGGATCTAGGGTAGGAAGCCGAACCATCCGGGTGGGGAACCGGGTCGGGTACCGGGTCGGGAACCGGATCGACCGGGTCTAGTGTAGGAAGCGGGACCATCCGGGTGGGGAACCGGGTCGGGTACCGGGTCGGGTACCGGATCGACCGGATCTATTGTAGGAAGCCGGACCATCCGGGTGGGGAACCGGGTCGGGTACCGGGTCGGGTACCGGATCGACCGGGTCTAGGGTAGGAAGCTGGACCATCCGGGTGGGGAACCGGGTCGGGTACCGGGTCGGGAACCGGATCGACCGGGTCTAGGGTAGGAAGCGGGACCATCCGGGTGGGGAACCGGGTCGGGTACCGGCGGATCGACCGGACCATCCGGATGGGGAACCGGGGTGCCGAACCGACCGTGTGGGGAGTCGGACCAACCGGGCCAACCGGGTGGGGTACCGGGTCGGGAATCGGATCAACCGGACCATCCGGCCGGGGAACCGGATCATCCGGGTCATCCGGGAAGGGAACCGGACCGACCGGGTCTAGGGTAGGAAGCCGGACCATACGGGTGGGGAACCGGGTCGGGAACCGGATCGACCGGGTCCAAGGTAGGAAGCCGGAACATCCGGGTGTGGAACCGGGTCGGGTGAGGGACCGGTTCGACCCGGTAGGGAGCCGGATCAACCGGGTCGGAACCGGGTAGGGAACCGGATGGGGAACCGGATCTACTGGACCGGCCGGCTCGACCGGGTGGGGATCCGGGTCAACCGGACTTGGAACCGGTTGGACCGGACCGGACGGGGAACCAGATCTACCGGACCGGCCGGATCGACCGGGTGGGGAGCTGGGTCAACTGGACGTGGAACCGGATGGACCGGACCGGCCGGATCATCCGGGCTGGAACCGGGCGGGGAACCGGATCGACCGGGTCGATGGATCCGGATCCCACCACCCTAGGCGTGATGGATCCGGGTCACACCACCCCGGTTGGGATGGATCCGGATCACCCCACTCGGGATGGGCTGGATCCGGATCACCCCACCCGGGATGGGATGGATCCGGATCTCACCACCCTGGACTGGATGGATCCAAATAACCCCACCCGGGATGGGATGGATCCGGATCACACCACCCTAGATGGGATGGATCCGGACCGCACCCCCCGTGGGCTCCGGGGCCTCCTTTTCCCGGTGCCAAGGCCCGGATGACCGGGGGGGAGTGTAAACCAGGGTGGGAGCTTCCTTTCCACGGGTTCATATTCTTCCCAAGGGTCCATTTGACCGGCTGGAATGAGACAAACGCTCCAATGGACCGGCCAAGGTTGAATTCCACCCTTGCATGGGCTCGGGTGGGCTCCGGGACCTCTTTCTCCCGGTGCAAAGGCCCGGATGATCTGGGGGAAGTGTAAACCAGGGTGGGAGCTTCCTTTCTACGGGTTCATATCCATCCCAAGGGTCTCTTCTTGACCGGCTGGAATCAAACAATTGCTCCAATGGACCATCCAAGGTTGAAATCCACCCTTGCACGGGCTCGGATGGGCTCCGGGACCTCCTTTTCCCGGTTCAAAGACCTGGGTGACCGAGGGGACGTGTAAACAAGGGTGGGAGCTTCCTCTCTACGGGCTCATATCCATCCCAAGGGTCCTTTTGACCGGCTGGAATGAGGCAAACGATCCAAAGGACCGGCCAAGGTTGAATTCCACCCTTGCACGGGCTCGGGTGGGCTCTGGGACCTCTTTTTCCCGGTGCAAAGGCCCGGATGATTTGGGGCAAGTGTAATCCAGGGTGGGAGCTTCCTTTCTACGGGTTCATATCCATCCCAAGGGTCTTCTTGACCGGCTGGACCGAAACAGTCGCTCCAATGGACCGCCCAAGGTTGAAATCCACCCTTGCACGGGCTCGGATGGGCTCCGGGACCTCTTTTTCCCGGTGCAAAGACCTGGGTGACCGGAGGGAAGTGTAAACCAGGGCGGGAGCTTCCTCTCTACGGGCTCATACACATCCCAAGCGTCCTTTTGACCGGCTGGAATGAGGCAAACGATCCAAAGGACCGGCCAAGGTTGAATTCCACCCTTGCACGGGCTCGGATGGGCTCCGGGGCCTCCTCTTCCCGGTGAAATGGCCCGGATGACCGGGGGGAAGTGTAAAACAGGGCGGGAGCTACCTTTCCACGGGTTCATATCCGTCCCAAGGGTCCATTTGACCGGCTGGAATGAGACAAACGATCCAAAGGACCGGCCAAGGTTGAATTCCACCCTTGCACGGGCTCGGACGGGCTCCGGGGCCTCCTCTTCCCGGCGAAAAGGCCCGGATGACCGGGGGGAAGTGTAAACCAGGGCGGGAGCTACCTTTCTACGGGCTCATATCCGTCCCAAGGGTCCATTTGACCGGCTGGAATGAGGCAAACGATCCAAAGGACCGGCCAAGGTTGAATTCCACCCTTGCACGGGCTCGGACGGGCTCCAGGACCTCTTTTTACCGGTGCAAAGGCCTGGATGACCGAGGGGGAGTGTAAAACAGGGTGGGAGCTACCTTCCTACGGGTTCATATCCATCCCAAGGGTCCTTTTGACCGGCTGGAATGAGACAAACGCTCCATTGTACCGGGGGATTTAGGGGCCAAGGCTCAAAATCACCCTTGCACAGGCTCATATCCATCCCAAGATGGCCCCAAATGATGGTAACCCAACGTGATCCGAGTGATTGGCCCTGGAATAGGGTAGGGAACCGGGTATGTTGCCCCTCCCCAGTGCCATGGTGGTGGATTTCGGTTTGCCCCAAATGATGGTAACCCAACGTTATCCGAGTGATTGGCCCTGGAATAGGGTAGGGAGTTGCTGTCTTCTCCCCCTTGGGCCCTGGTGGGGCATTTTCAAACGCCCCAAGTGATGGTAACCCAACGTTATCCAAGTGATTGGCCCTGGAAAAGGGTAGGGAGTTGTTATCTTCTCTCACTTGGGCCCTGGTGGGGCATTTCCGAACGCCCCAAATGATGGTAACCCAACGTTATCCAAGTGATTGGCCCTGGAATAGGGTGGGGAGTTGTTATCTTCTCTCCCTTGAACCCTGGTGGGGCATTTTTAAGCGCCCAAAATGATGGTAACACAACGTTATCCAAGTGATTGGCCCTGGAATAGGGTAGGGAGTTGTTATCTTCTCTCACTTGGGCCCTGGTGGGGCATTTCCAAACGCCCCAAATGATGGTAACCCAACGTTATCCAAGTGATTGGCCCTGGAATAGGGTGGGGAGTTGTTATCTTCTCTCCCTTGGGCCCTGGTGGGGCATTTTTAAGCGCCCAAAATGATGGTAACCCAACGTTATCCAAGTGATTGGCCCTGGAATAGGGTAGGGAGTTGTTATCTTCTCTCACTTGGGCCCTGGTGGGGCATTTCCAAACGCCCCAAATGATGGTAACCCAACGTTATCCAAGTGATTGGCCCTGGAATAGGGTGGGGAGTTGTTATCTTCTCTCCCTTGGGCCCTGGTGGGGCATTTTTAAGCGCCCAAAATGATGGTAACCCAACGTTATCCAAGTGATTGGCCCTGGAATAGGGTGGGGAGTTGTTATCTTCTCTCCCTTGGGCCCTGGTGGGGCATTTTTAAGCGCCCAAAATGATGGTAACCCAACGTTATCCAAGTGATTGGCCCTGGAATGGGGTAGGGAGTTGTTATCTTCTCTCACTTGGGCCCTGGTGGGGCATTTCCAAACGCCCCAAATGATGGTAACCCAACGTTATCCAAGTGATTGGCCCTGGAATAGGGTGGGGAGTTGTTATCTTCTCTCCCTTGGGCCCTGGTGGGGCATTTTTAAGCGCCCAAAATGATGGTAACCCAACGTTATCCAAGTGATTGGCCCTGGAATAGGGTGGGGAGTTGTTATCTTCTCTCCCTTGGGCCCTGGTGGGGCATTTTTAAGCGCCCAAAATGATGGTAACCCAACGTTATCCAAGTGATTGGCCCTGGAATAGGGTAGGGAGTTGTTATCTTCTCTCACTTGGGCCCTGGTGGGGCATTTCCAAACGCCCCAAATGATGGTAACCCAACGTTATCCAAGTGATTGGCCCTGGAATAGGGTGGGGAGTTGTTATCTTCTCTCCCTTGGGCCCTGGTGGGGCATTTTCAAACGCCCCAAATGATGGTAACCCAACGTTATCCAAGTGATTGGCCCTGGAATAGGGTGGGGAGTTGTTATCTTCTCTCCCTTGGGCCCTGGTGGGGCATTTTCAAACGCCCCAAATGATGGTAACCCAACGTTATCCGAGTGATTGGCCCTGGAATAGGTTAGGGAGTTGTATCTTCTCTCCCTTGGGCCCTGGTGGGGCATTTCCGAACGCCCCGAATGATGGTAACCCAACGTTATCCGAGTGATTGGCCCTGGAATAAAGTAGGAAGTTTGTATTTTCTCTCCCTTGGGCCCTGGTGATGCACTTTTGAACGCCCCAAATGATGGTAACCCAACGTTATCCGAGTGATTGGCCCTGGAATGAGGAAGGGGTACCTTGTCCCTCCCTAGGACCCGGGCTCTGGTGGGTCCATCCGGTCCGCAACTGGGATGGTCCGGACCCCCACCCGGCCTGGGTGGATCTGGCTCCCACTCAGGATGGTCCGGACCCCCGCCCGGCCTGGGTGGATCCGGTTCCCACCCTGGATGGTCCGGACCCCAACCCGGTCCGGGTGGATCCAGTTCCCACCCGGGATGGTCCGGACCCCCACCTGGCCTGGGTGGATCCGGTTCCCACCCGGGTTTAGGGTCCGGACCCCCATCCGGATCCCACCCGGGATGGTCCGGACCCCCACCCGGCCTGGGTGGATTCCCCTCGGTGGGGAATTCCCAAACGCCTAGAATGATGGTAACCCAACGTGATCCGAGTGATTGGCCTAGGAATAAAGTAGTGTCAGCTCTTCTTTGTCCCTCTTTAGGACCTAGGCTCTGGTGGGCTCGGTTCCCACCCGGGATGGGTCCATCCGGTCCCCACCCGGGCTGGTCCGGACCCCCGCCCGGCCTGGGTCCATCCGGTTCCCACCCGCTCAGGATGGATTCGGTTCCCAACCGGGG
>CANXME010000246.1:115000-120383 GCA_948144175.1 Closterium sp. NIES-65
AAGTTGGCTTGCCGGAATCCTCCTCCCTCCTAGCGTCCCCCGCCACCGGTGCTCCGTCTCTCTTGGCACCGGCCGGTGTGACTGCGGGGTCTTGCTCGCCCGGCCTTCCGAAATCCTCTTCGGTCGGCTGGGAAGGAGCGCCCGTGGTAATGGCAAGGGACCGTTTCTCAGCCGGGTCCGGTCGCAGTGCATCAAGGAGCTGCGAACGGGCACGGGATATAGACCTCTCCGCGATCGGGACTGGCCGTCCGGTCGCAAAACCCTCCCCTTGAGCGGGGCCCCCATGAGCCCCGGCACCTAATAAAAACTGGGACCCCACTCCTGACGATGGATATCTTGGAACCTGGCTCGATGAAGAACGCAGCGAAATGCGATACGTAATGCGAATTGCAAAACTCCGTGAATCATCGAAACTTTGAACGCATGTTGCGCCCGAGGCCTCGGCCGAGGGCACGTCTGCTTGAACGCCACACACATCCAGGTGGAGCCACGCATCCGCACCCACACCCTCCGCACGCGGCTACGTGCGGCCGGGTGAACGGGACGGAACTGCCAAAATGCGTCGGCATACGAGGGGCGCTCGGGTTTTGCTCGAGACAATCGCCCGTACCTGGGAAAACGAGATGGCCGTCGCAACCCGTGCACAACGGGGGGCAGTCGGCTGAAATCGCAGGGCCGCCGCAAGCCCGTCTCCTCTCCGTCTCGACCCCAGTGCAGATCCCCGGATGCCAACCGGGAGGACGCGAGCGGGACGAGCGAAACGAGGCGGGTGGCGACCCCGCTGGGCTCGGTGAACCCAGCCGGCCAACGGACCCCGTCCGGACCTCCCAGCAGGTGGGGGGGTATCGGATGCCAAACCGTTCCTCTTTTCCTCTCCCGAGAAGGCCGCGAAACGGAAAAATGGAGCCGAGGGCGTGGCAACCCTCGGTCTCCGCCCTCCAAAGTAGCGTGCACGGACCGGGCGAGGGGCGGACGGGGCCCGTACAAAAATGGTCGGACCGGGGAAGAACCGGGCAAACCCCCAAGCGATGGCTTCAAGTCAGGCGAGACCACCCGCTGAATTTAAGCATATTACTAAGCGGAGGAAAAGAAAACAACCGTGATTCCTTTGGTAGCGGCGAGCGACCAAGGAAAAGCCCAGGCTTGAAATCCGAGGGCCTCCGGCCCTCCGAATTGTAGTCTGAAAAGGAAGCGTTCTCTGTGACGGGCGCCGCCTTAAGTCCACTGGAAAGTGGCGGCAGAGAGGGTGACACCCCCGTCGGGCGACGACCCGTCACTTCACGAGGCGCATCCGAAGAGTCGGGTTGCTTGGGAGTGCAGCCCCAACATGGGTGGTAAGCTCCATCCAAGGCTAAATACGGCCAGGTTTCCGATAGCGAACAAGTACCGCGAGGGAAAGATGAAAAGAACTTTGGAAAGAGAGTAAAAAGTGCTTGAAATCGTCAGGAGGATAAGCGCATGAGCCCAAGCACACCTGCGGGACCCGTTCACGCGGGGCCCGGAGGTACGCAGCGCCGGTCGATGCCGCGGGAAAAGGAGCTCGCTCCCACCGCGGCGGAGACCGAGGATGGCCCTCACGGGTCGGCGCTGGCGAAACGGGCTGATGCGACCCGTCTTGAAACACGGACCAAGGAGGCCAACGCGGCTGCGAGCCAATGGGTTGAAAACCACAATGGCGACAGTGAAAGCGACCCGTGAGAAGGCGGCCTCGTGCTGCCCGCACCACGGACCGCCCCGGGGGCCTCGGCGCCCGGGGTGCGTTGAGTAGTCGCGTTGGGACCCGAAAGATGGTGAACTATGCCTGAGCAGGGCGAAGCCAGAGGAAACTCTGGTGGAGGCCCGCAGCGCTACTGACGTGCAAATCGTTCGTCAGACTTGGGTATAGGGGCGAAAGACTAATCGAACCATCTGGTAGCTGGTTCACGCCACTCCAGTTGAAATAAAAAACTCTCATTGCACTCAAGCTCTCAAACACTCTCAAGCGCTCACAAGCGATCCTGCTACCTACAACTGCCTTCGAACGCCTGCCAAGCGATCAGTTAGATTAGGAAGTTTGAGAGATTTCAACGCGCGTGTCCCACAGAAACCGGGTAGTACCCGCCTCCCTGCACAGGGTGGTGCCGGCTCGGCTGAAGCGGCCTAAGGGGTAGTGGGGCATTGGGGCCCTGCGACACCATCTTACTGCAGGAAAAGCTGTGGCACTGTCGGTACCAAGCGGACCTTCGTCGGTCTCGTGGCCCGCCGGCCTTACGGCTAGGCGGGGTATGGTCACAACCCGACAGCTGGAAGCCGATCTGCAGCGAACCACGGTTAGTGGGAAGTACAGACACTATATGGTGGTGGGTCTTCCGGACTCTGACGGAAGGCTTAAGAAAGAGCGCTCTGCGGGGAGTAATCTTCGCACTATGAGTCCGCCCATACAAAGGGCGGCCGATGGCAAGCCACAACGCCGTCGAGGGAAGAAGCACCTAGCCCTTCCCGCCCCCGGGCCCCAACAGGGCGAGCCAGCCCGTCTTGTCCCTGTTGGGGAGGTTCAAAGGGATTCGCCACCCCTGAAGGACCCCGAGGCCCTCTCACTGACGGTGTACGTTGGCGCCCCTGCATCTCGCAGAAAGGGCAAGCGCTCTGCCAAAGCGCTTGACCTTGAGGAGACACCAACAAAGAAGCAACGTCCTGAAGAGGGCCCCGGCCAGACGTCTGCTGTTCCGCAGCAACCCTTGGACTTGCCCACTGGCTACGTGCCAAATGTGGTCATAGTCCATCCACCCGGGCACGACAACCAGCAACAGTTGGAAGTGCGAGGTCGGAAACAAAAGAAAAGGAAGGCCGCCGCTGAGGCGAAGACACTCACCGAAACAGACTACCCGCCCCCTCCAAAGATCGTTTTCTTCGAACCTGTGTTGAACACGGTCGAACCGTCTTCGGAGCCGGAGAAGGCAATTCAGAACCCCTTCGACGGATCAGGGACACACCTTGGAAAACCCGCCCCGGAATTTCCGGGATTCAAAGCGGGCGAACAAGGTGTCCCAACGGTGAGCGGTGACAGCCTCAACACCAGCAACCTCTCGTCAGTGGTTGCGAAATGTAAAGGTTGTCACCACGTCTTTTGGGGACAGAAGATCCGCAAAATTCGTAAGCGGCATCGATGCCCCCCAGCCCGGCCCGACTCAGCCAAGCCGAGGGAAGCACTACGGACCAGTCCAGAACCCAAGGCGCAGGGCTCGTTGCCTGTGCTCGAGGGAGATCAGACCGCTCCGGAAGCGGCTCCCCAGGCGAAAGCTGGGCCTGAAGAGGTCCTCGGGGATGACTCCCAGCAACACCCACTCAGTGGGGCCGCTGGACAAAGAGGCACCCCCGTCCCTCACTCCGACAACCCGGCACATCCAGCTGAAGCTGGGCCCGACGTGGACATGAGGACCCTGCCTGTCGATGATCGGAATAGCAGCCAGTCACACCGCGAGCCACTCCCGGATACCCAAGGCCGGGATTCCTTTGACCGCCTCATTGACATGATGATCGCCCTCTCAGAGAAGGTTCAGACAATGTCTAACCAACTCGAGGAGGTGCGTCGTTCTGTTTCTGCTGGCGAGAGGGAGGTCGCTAAGCCAGCCACGGAGAATCTGGGAGCCATTCCCGACATTCCCACGGCTAGCGAGGCAGCCTCGGCCGCGCAAAGTCCATCCCTCCCTCCCACAAAAGGGGTGGACTCGGGTCACAAGACCAAGGGCAAAAAGCCGAAGCAGAAGAAGAAGAAGAAGAAGCCTAAGCCTCGGGCCTCTCCCTCACCTTCGACTGCTACGGCCCCTGCAGCACCTGCAGTGCCGACCTCGACTCCAAAGCCGTCGGGCGAAGCATCCCCCCCTGCAGTGGCGCTGGTTCCAAAGTCACCGGGCCCCCGCCCCAAGGGGAGGGCAGCGTGGGGCGAGCTTGGACCTCGCGACAAGTCCCAAGCAGTGACGCGGAAGGCGGGCGCGGCCAAGCCACCAACCTTTGCTGCTTCGAGCTCGGAGGATGCCTCTGCGCCAACCAAAGCGTCAAAGGACCCATCAGCCGCACCTGCAAAATCCGACTCCAGCGCTATCAGTCATGGGGGCCAAGCAAAACTCCCAAAGGGCCACCGGTGCACTTTCTGCAGCCGCTTGTTCCGCAGCCGCAAGGAGGTTGAGGACCACGCCAAGCGGAAAAATGGGTGCGCAAACCGGGACGCGCAGCGGGAGGACCAGCTCCGAGACAGGAAAGCGGACGGTCTCTTCAACACCGGAGGGCTGCGCAGCGGTAGCAGACGAGGCGGAATACTGGGCCAACTTTGAGGCAATAGACTGGTCACCCATTCTTGGAGAGGAAGCGGCTATGCTGCCTACCCTCCGCAAGGTGCCTTTCAAATGCCGAGGGCTGGCCACCGCCTGTCTCCGTCCAATTCTTGAGAAACTCCGACAGGATGGGGACCATAAGCCGGCCGGGACTCTGCTAGGGCTTTTTCCGCAGCTGTGCCTATCAACAGCTGCGCTCTCGAACGACTCCCCTCACTGGAAGCAGGTGCGGGAGCTGCTGACCTTATGGAGGCGCGGGGACTGGACCAAGTTACACCTGCGCGCCCTGGCGGCTATCAACAAAATGAATAGCAGGGTTCGAGAGAACAAGGCCCGAGTGGACGACCGGTACGGCAGTGCGGATACACTGGCGCGAACACGTCGCTGCATCAAGTTCGGGGAGCTGGCTGAACTCTCACGAGCAGCAGAGGCGCTGATTGCGGCAGACCTTGCCCCAACCACGGACGAGACTCGTAAGAGTCTGGAGGAGAAGCACCCCCGCCCCACGGTCCCCTTCACAGCAGAGGACGGCAGCTGCACCCTTCCTCACCCGGAGAAACCCACGAAGTGGGTCCTGAAGCAGGAAGTTCTCGCGCGGGCCCTTCGCGAGAGCCCTCGTGGCTCTGCAGGCGGTCCCACCGGCTGGCGCATGGACTTCTTACGCGAACTCTTCACGCACCCCGGAGACCTCAAACTCCTGGGGGCATGGCTTCAGGCAGCAGCAAGAGGGGATGTGGGGCAGGGGGTGGCGCAGTGGTGGACCTCGAGTTCGCTAGTGGCTTTGGAGAAACCAGGTGGCGGTGTCCGCCCGATCGCAGTGGGGGAAGTCTTCCCTCGCCTCCTGGCCCGGTGTCTCGCGGTCGACTACCATGACGCCATCATCCGACACCTGAAGCCGAAAGGGCAGTTTGGGGCTGGTGCGCGGAACGGAGCGGAGACGGTTATCCACGGGGTGCGCGCTGCTTGCATTGAAGGTCTAACCCTTCGGGGTCCAATCAGCCGCGAGGACAGCTGACTTGGCGTATGTGGTCAGCCTTATTAGTGTCGCTGGGACCCTGAAGTCTTCTTTCAGA